>JAQZBX010050666.1:0-19595 GCA_029593785.1 Cabassous unicinctus | reverse complement strand
GAGGCAGCATGCTGTCCTTGTCTCCCCCACGGACTCTGTTCAAGGCAGGTTGGAACAACGGCCACCCTCAGAGCCGGGCCCCCAGGGATCCAAAGTCGCTAATCAAAAGAAGCAATAAGGGATCAGACTACGCCCCCTCCCTGCCCCCACTCTCCTGGATCTTGGGGCCCCAGCAACTTAGGCCAGTGGCCAAACACCGCTGCTGCCTGCCGCAGGATTGGGGGATGGGTGACAGCAAACAGGTGGAGAGAGCAAGTTACTGGTCTTTACAGCAATTTACCAGCCTCAGCCTCTTCCTCCTGTTTTCCCCTCGTTGCTGCAGTGTTCTACTGGACTCTGGAGTTTTGAAGTAGTTGATTCAGATAGTTCTTGCCTGTTTAATGGTTGTTCTGGTGAAGGGGCGGATTCCTGGGGCTTCCCACTCCACTGGCTTCCCTCACCTCCTGTCAATGGTTTTTGGACTGCCTAGTCCATCTCATCCTAGGTCACTTGTGTAAAATTACGGAACTATAGGAAGTCTTTATAGGACAAACAAGTGTTATATATATACAAAAATAAAATGAACCCAAAAATCCCTGATTGAGTTGGTAAATAGCAAAGAACCTTAACAATCAACAAATACTAACCAGAAAATGTCAGCCTGCTGCCTGCTCATGGCAGGTCAAGAGGTCTCATACATGAAAAGGGATTCACATCCTTCTGGGAGCTCTTCAGCTCATTTGAATGGCCCCTGCTGGAGCCATGCTTTCTTGGAAATCAGAGCTTGGTACTCACAAGAAACCTCCAGGTCCTAAAACACCTTCTAACTGTCAAAAAGCCTACAACTCCCCCAAAATTCAAAAAGAGGAGACACAGAGCAAAGAGTGCTTCCACAGTCCTGGTGTGAACACACAGGTCTGTGACTGTCAAATATCTTGATGACTAAGGCAAGGAAAACACAAACACAGCTGCCGTGCGAAGTCCAAACGGTTCTAGGGCCACGTTCCTGGTAGTTAGTGGTGAATCCTCAAGGTGCTGTGCTATCATCAAATGCATTTGAGGGGCCTAAACATATGTTGCTAAGAATTTCCCAAAGTCTAGTTACATGAACCCTACTGATAATTCAGCTTGGTCTAATCAGTGAAGGTATTGGTTGGGAATGTGGGGACAGAGAGCACACTACTGACCTCTCCTGTATCTGAGAAAATGACTCACAGCTCACTCGGATAAATCAGTGCCTTGGCTTTTCCTTTGAAGGCTTCTTCTTGCTTTCCCAGTTCCCAATCTTTCTAAGAGAGTTTCTTTCCCTCCTGGCTTGCTCTTTAGGAAGACTTCAGTTTGTGGTGTGCAGAGTGAAGGGGTTACTAATAGTCTCCATATATGGAAAATGTGAGCTTTCTGTTCCCCTTCAGAGTTGTCAACAGTAGTTCTAGCCGCAAACCAGTAAATCAAGGAAGACAATGATTTTTGTTCATTAGATCTTCGCAAACTCTTCGTCTTTGGCTATGGCTTTTATAGTTGAAATGAAATTACTTTTGAGAGGATTCCAACATTCGCTAAAACTCAAACAAGGGATGCTTGCCACATGAGTTCACTCCATTTGTAAATAACCACCAATGGTGTACTACAAAGACTCACAGTGCATGATAAAGAAGAGCCAGCAGCTACGGGCTTCTTACTATGCTCTTTTCTATGTGCTGTGTATGCATTAGCTCACTCAACCTCTCAACAGCCCTATGGGAGACACCCAACCATCCTCACTTCACAGATGAGAACACCAAGGTTAAGAGTGGCTGGGTAACCTACTCACGGACACAGCAGGTAAGGGGTGGGGCTGCAGTTCTGCCCCTATAATCTGGTTCCAGACTTTGCACTCTCAAACATTACATTCTACGCTCTTAGGATTATGTCCTTTTTCTTGTGTGAGGGCTTAATAATAAGCTATATTCTAAGTATTAGCTCTTTCATATTTTACTTGGGCAACATTCTTTAATAATATGTTCATTTATTTAATTAAAAAAACTTTTATTTTGTAATTACTGTGTCAAAGAACCAAAAACCAAACCAAATGAAACAAAACAGACAACAATAAAGCCTTCCCACCCCCTCTCTGAAGACTAATAAGACAAGATCCCTATGTTCAAGAAGCTTCCTGTCTGCTATAAAAACTGAAGAGTATACAAGGACTGGGTATAAAAATTTCAACAGAGCATGACATGAGAATCAAAGAGGAAGAGATGCACTCTGACCAGTGAAGAACTGATTTATGGAGGAACAGACAGTTTTTTTTTTGGGAGGGGAGGCAGAGCATAAAGAGAAGGATCAGGCACCAAGCCTTTGGAGTGACACTCAGTGGGAAAGTGCCCCTGGGGAAGGTGAGGAGCAGCATCCGGCCCCGCCTGCCTCTGACCTCATGGCTGCGCCTTCTACGCCAGCCACGCTGGTCTCTCTATGCCTGAAATGCACCAGGCTCCCTTCCCAGGGGTCTTTGCACTTCCCCTGCCTGGGATATCACCATGTGGCTCTTCCTTGTCGATCAGGTGCAGCCCCAAAGGCCACCCCTCTGAGGCCTTCCCTCTATTGTAAAAGCACCACATTTCTTAATATCTGTCTATCTCAGTTAAAATAGATTCTTCATTCAGTCTTATGCATGGCTGACTTCCCAATGCCCCGTGCAGAGCCTGACACAGAGAACTCAAACATGTGTTGAGTCAAATGAACGAACAGATGCGTGATTAAAAGCAGGTCATTTCTATGGAAACATGGGGGGCCATTAGGTCAGAAGCTAGCAAGAACCTGGGAGCATGAAGGCCAAGAAGAGGTCACTAGATTACGAAGGAGGAAGTGCTAAGGGACCATTGCGAGAAGAGTTTGAGTGAGGGACAAAAAGCCAAAGGCCATGGGTTTAAGAGTGCATGGAAGGGGGCGGATGTGGCTCAAATGGCTGGGTGTCTGTCTCCCATATGGAGGGACCTGGGCTCTATCCCCGGGACCTCCCGGTAAAATTAAAAAAAAAAAAAAAATAGCGCATGGAGGCGAGAACGTGCTTTCTCTCGTGCTTACTAGACTGAGGAAGTGGCAGACGTTAGCAGCATTTGCTCCTGTAGAAGGAGCTTGACTTTTCTCTCTTCCATGCTCCTTGGAGGAGGTCATTACAGAGACAACAGATAAGGATGAAGCAGGGTCGACCCTTGGACTGTGCACGATCCCAGTGAGGAGAAGGACAGACAGGGCGGAAGGAGCCTTTTGTTTATCCCCCCCAGGATCCTAATGCAGGCGAGGAGCATTTGTCCTCACTGATACAGAATTTATTTAATTCTGATTTAATTCAGAATCAAGATGCTACGACAGGACGGTCGACATTGGTAGGGTCAATCACCCCACTTTTATGGAGAACTCAGTATGCGCCAGCTCCTGTCTTAGTGCTAGACCTGCAGAAGTGAGCACATGTGCACTAATGCTGCAAGGAATTACTTAAAAACCCTTGGGAAACAGATGTTCCAAGTACCTATTAACCTTTTAGAAAATTTACATATGTATGGAAAATATCAGTGATGTGCAGGAGCCGGCCCAGCTGATTGTTAAAATTTCAGGGATCTTGAGAGCTGGTTGTCAAACACCGCCGCTACTAGAAGTTAAATGATAAAAACTTACAATTGAATAAATTATGTTAAAGACAAAGCTAACAAATACTGGAAACCTGTACCTGCCTCATTATTTTACTACCCGTCTGAGGAGGTTGTTCACAACCACTCAAAGTGGGTGCTGGAAGTAGTTCAGTGCTCTAGGGGCTTCTCTTCCTAGCTCTTCACTCCTTGAGGTCACGCTGGAGCTGGGAAATGGGCCAAGGTGGGAGTACTGACACCAAAGAATTGGGCAAATGCTACAAATCAGAATTTTTTCTTTTCTTTGTTGGATAGCTGGTTGTTAAACCTTTGCCAGCACATGTCTCTGAGGTAGAAACCACTCTGTGCATGTCTTTGGCTAACTTCTTAGGTTAGAGTTAGTACATGAATTTCCAAGAGCAAGGCTCTTTAAAAACAAAACAAAAGAGTCACTAGGATCTCGGCTGGTGTCCCATGAAACGTTCTGCATTAGCAAGGTTTTTGTGTGTGTGGCTTTTAATGTCTGGGCACACATTTTAAGAGGTTTATGGGATGAAGCCGAACTCTCCTGTTGTACTGGATTGCTACTGTATTAGGTACATCTGTCCACCGCTGGGCAAGGAAAGCTTTTACGTCAAACAATGTCTGCTGCATGTGTTATACCAGGCGCTGGGGAGGCTGTATGTGCACAGGCACACTTTGCCGAGAGGTGGCTGAGAAAGCCTGTGCAGAGTGGCTCTTAGATTGCCCCTTGTTTGGGTTTTCATCAATGTAGGAAGATGAACTCTGGAATTTCCATTGTCTAAATATATTTCCACCTCTCTGCAAGCAATTTTTGAGACTTGAATAAGATGGAGAAACAGGAAAATAAGAACTATCTTTCTTGATAACAAACGATGTGTGTTCTTTTGAGACTTCAGTCACAAATAGTGCTTGAACACGGAAATGCATCTCCATGGTTACCTTATCCAAAACGAACACTCTAATACTCAAATTTACTAACAACAGAAATCATTCTTTGGGGCTATTTTTTTGGTAGGTTGATCAAATAAATGGTTCTTCCTTACCCCAAATCCCAACTTTTAACAGTGGTACATCATAGACAACTTTCTTTTCTAGAAAGTGGATCGATTCTATCAAGTCCAACACTGGGATTGTAGTATGGTAATCAGAGTTTCCATGTGATAACAGTTCACTTACACTGATGTTCAGGAAGTCATCCAGTCATTTCTCTTGATTCTATAAAGCTATAAAAACTGAGGTTACAGTGTAATCAGTTGGTGTTTTACATTTGAAGTTAAAATATTTATTGATTTCCAGCAGCCTGTAGTTGACCGATTCCTTACATCCAAAGCCTATGCTGTTTCAATGGGAAGGACTTGGCTCCGTCACGGTGGGCACACTGTGCTCTGTGGGGGCATCGTCATTGTCTCAACCAGCAGGAAACCAAGGGGCAAAGTCACACTCACAAGAGGGGCCACAACACATGTTTATGAGAAATGCTTTTTTTTTTTCCTTTCTGTCTATTGGGTTGATTAATAATTCAAATAAGGCTTTTAATTTCATCTCAATTACAGTCTCACCTCTAGATTCTAAGGTTGAGAGAGAGGTAAGTGTTGACCATGCAGCTTTAAGGGCAAACGATAGAAAGTTACAAAGACAGGAACTGAATTTAGATAAGCAAAGAGAAAAAACAAATATTATAAAATACACAACTGGTGTCAACTGAAGAGCAGTGGCTACAAACTAGGGGCGATTTTGTGCCCTCGGGGACATTGGGCCACGTCTGGAGGCATTTTGGGCTGTTACGACTGGGACAATGCCACCGGCGTCAGTGGCAGGGGCCAGGTGCACTGCTAAACATCCTACAAGACTCAGGACACACCCCCACGAAGAATTATCCAGCCCAGAATGTCAACAGTGCCAAATTTGGGAAACCCCGTGTAAAGCTAAACTACTGTTGTAATCCTAGATTAATAAAATATGGCTCAAAACAAAGATACCAGAGCTCTACAAGAAAACAATCTAATCACATGCTTACAAGTTTCCCTCTCACCTAATAGGAAGAACTTATCTCCACAGTTCTTTGCCTCATGCCAACGGTCCTTCGGCCCTTCCGTGTGCTGAGCCCTGGACTACATACGTGACTCGCTTTATCTCAACGCGATTTCATGACAACCCAATGACTTCAGAGCTGTCATCATTTAGGTCGGCAGCCCTTGCTCTGTCAACCAGTCAGTAGCTGTCGGTAGGATGACCTTGAATGTTGTGACAGAATAACTCAAAGTCATGAAGCCACCAGAACCTGGTCAGATATCGTTTTAATACCTCAGAGTCAGAAAATACAGGAAGCTGGACTTATCAAGCCATCTAAAGTTAGATGGGAAAGACACACAGGTCCTAAAAGGTAAGGACACAGAGGGAGCAGGGAGAGGTCAGACCAGGTGCCTGGACCCCCGAGGCTGTAAGACCCTCCCCCCACCCCCTGGCCCTCAACACACACACTCAAAGGACATCACCGAGAACCACAAAGGGCCAGCATGGCTCCTGGTCCCTGACCAGGGTCCATGACTAAACAAATAAAATTAGTATTTCATGGTTTTTTTTTTGTTTGTTTTGTTTTTAATTCCATGTACTTTTAATATTTAAGAGACTCTGAGCCAGAAGACACAGTTCAGCCTTTTAATCTAAAAGATGTAATTGGGTAATTGGTTTAGACTTTTAATTTTTAAGTTGAAAAGTTACTAAGTTTGTATATTCTATGAACTGCATTTAGGAGACCTTAAGTTTCACCATATTTATAGTTTTTATTTATTTCATAAGATTTACTTACCTGGGGAATTTTGCCAGACAACTCACACGCTTAAAGGACAAGAAACATAAAGTATACATAAACTATACAAATGTAAGCGACGTTAGGCCTGAAAGAGGAAAGGGCAGTTCAAGGTAAACCCCGACTTCCTCAAAAGCGTGGAAGGGACTAGGGTGGGGAAGGAGAAGCAGGGGAGTGAGACCGACGGAAGCGCCCCATCCCCGGAGTCAAAGCCCTCCTACCTCAGGTGACTTGGGGTCACCCCGGTTGTACCCTGGCCACGCATTACAGGGACGCCCGACTGCCACCTCGTCTTACCCATCCATGAGGAAGCACAACTGGCCTCTCCCATTCAGAGATGAGGGTCCACTGGGGAACCTGCGTAACAGCATCACAGCAACCCACACTGCTAGCCTGTATGAACCCCGAGCCAGTCATTCACCAACTGGAATGGGTAAATAAGCAGCACTAAACATTTAGAAATAAGAACAGCATGAAGGAGAAGGTCCAAAATAAGTAGAAAACCTGACCTTTGAGGAAAGAGAAATAAAGAACAAAAAGGAACAAAGAGAAGTAAATCCAAATTAGTATCTTCAAATAATCAAAAGATTATTGCATTTCGTGAACAAGCACAAGAAGCTATGAAAAGTTAGCAGTAACGCAGTAAGAATGTCCTTGGTAATTACAACAGACTTGCCAACATAAAAATAAAATCCAATGGCCTGGATGATGAATAAAGTGGGTGTTTTGAAGATCAAAGTGGAGGCAGGTAAACAAAATGAAAAACTGGAAAATGTGAAGGCAGTTAGTAAACAATTAGCTCAACACTTATCTCACAAGAGCATGGGAAAATGTAAGGAAGCGTAGATATGTTTAGATGGATAATTCCACCCAGTGCTAAGCAGGATGCTGAAGAACCAGACTCACACCAAGATTGTCCTGGTGAACATTTGAATCAGGGATAAAGAGAAAAAATGAAAAGCTCCTAGTGAGAAAAAAAAAAAAAGAGAGAGAGAGAAAGAACAAGTTACTTACAAAAGGAAAAGCTCAGACTCAGGTTCCTTATCAGCAGTAACCCCTTTGACGGTCAAGACATCAAGGAAGAGACGTCTTCAAGGGCTTAGGGAATTAGAATTCCGTACGAGGATAAATTCCTAATTAAATGTGAAATCAAAGGGAAGACATTTGGGAGGAGGGGGGTAACAAGAACCCAGGAAGTTTACTAAGCACACACACTCGATATTTAAGATTACTAAATATTTTCGAGCAAAATGAAAAAGAACCCAAGAACAAGATCATAATGGGCTATCGGCCACAGAATTCACTGTATGGAACTGAGAAGAAGTCCAGGAAACTTGGAAGAAAGTAAAGGAGCCGTTGCTGGAAAATGTGAAGTCATCTTTGAGCGGCAGCTTTTAATGACAGCAGGATCCATTTCCTTCTCCACAGTTCCAATGTGTAAATGGTACGTTCATTTTCATGATATTGTAAATGCTGCTTATTATGTTTCAATTTAAAAATCATACTATAGAATGAAGTTAAAGGTTTGATTCCAGTTTCATAAGAGAATATAACTGATATAAATAAAACCACAACTGGAGGTTATGAAAGGTGGAAGCAGTGCATTTCAAATTCTTCACTTCTCAAAGTGTCTCAAGTTGGTAAATTACTAAAAGCAGGTGAAGTAGAAATTTAAATTTATGCTGGTAACCACCATATGAATTAAAGCTTATAACTCTCGTAACAATGGGTTTTCCTGGGGAGGAAAGTTGGGGAAGGGACTCAGGTATGAGGGAAACACTTTTAATTTCAAATCCTTTCACTCTATTTGAACACTTTTTCTTGCCATATTCATGCATTACAGCCATAATAAAAAGAAAAAAATATGGTGAAGAAAAAAAAAAGTTGAGGGACAAAATCATCCCAAAAAGGATCATTAGATTAAAAAACCTGCATATTTTATGTATTGGACTTAAAATTTAAAAGAATAATTCCTTCTATTGCATGCTTTCTTTGGCTTAACAAGAGATTAAATCTAATTACTACCAAAGTAGACTTAATTCTAGAGAGGTCTATTAGTAAATACTAAAATTCTAAAATGTCAAAGACTGAGCTTTAAAACATTGTGAAAACACAACATGGAAGGAAAAGAGGTGTACTCAAAGTTGAGTGTAAACTACATGAAAATAAAATCAGTATTAGAAACTGTATAACAGTATTTAGAAACAGACTTGGAAATAGCAGTGCCGCCATAATTTTCTGGCTGACATCAGCAAATACACAGTGAGATGATGATATTTTGTACAAAAGGACAATGTGTTCGCCCAAAAAAGCTGTCAAGTCATACCCCTGACACATCCTGCCAAGAGCCGCGGGTGTCACACATACCTCGTGGCTTCTGGCACTTTGCTGGCCTCTGGCCACGGCACTTGGAACGGTTGGGATTTTTGTGGCAGGCTGGAGCACAGCCAGCTTCCTACCCACTCCGGCTCGTCGAGAGGAGCTTGTGAAGGCGAACGTGACCTTGCGAGGGAGCGGGAGGGCGGCCTAAGAAAGCGCTGCGGGCGCTGTTCAGAGTTACACCTTTAAAAGGCACTTGCCATTTTACCCAGCTCTTTCAAGAAAACTTAGAGACAGAAGAAGGTGGTGTGGATTACCTGGACTGAAACCAATCACGTTTCCAGTTTGCATGACCGAGGCAGATCATGCTTCTGCTGAAAAGTAAACAACCTTCTTTGCCTCCTGCAAAGCAGCAAGGGCTTGAATGAGATTTCTTTTATCATCGTTTTGAAAATCTTTATCTTTTACACTGTTATCAAGAGACAAGCTCCTGACTGCCCCTTCCAGAACACGTTCCCACTCACTTCATTCAGCGACCCCACATGCTCTCAAAATTACATGACCCCCTTTTCCCATCCCTGTTGCCTATCATTTTGTTTTTTGCTTAAACAATAAGAATTTGTCTCATGTGTGGGGGTTTTTTTTTTTGCCCTTGGTTTTGAAATTTTTAAAAAACTTTATTTTGAAATAATTTCAAAGCTACAGTACAGTTGCAAAAATAATGCAAACCCCATACAGAGAACTTCAACACACACCTATCCACCCAGATACCCAGAGCCACCCATTCTGACATTTTGCCACCTTTGTGATTTGTGATATCTACATCTCTTCTGAATATTGAGGTATATATACTGCACTTCTTGAACACACACTACTTTCATGTATGTTTCCTAAGAACAAGGATATTTACTTACGTAATCACCTTAAGTGTAGTTACCAAGTTCAAGAACTTTAACATTGATACATTGATATTAGAGTCTATATTCCCATTCTCATGTCCCAGTAATGCCCTTTCAGCCTTTTCTCCCCCATTATCAAATCCCATGCAGTATCACGTATTACACTTAATTGTCATTCTCTCTTTTTCTTTTTTCAATTGTGGAAACATATATACAACATAAACCTTCCCCTCCCAACCCCCCCGCCCCAAGCAGACCATTCAGTGGGATGAAACATTTACAATGTTGCAGATCTCCCACCACCTCTATTACCAGAACTTTCCCTTCACCCCAAACAGAAACCCTGTACGCATTCTGCCTTAGGTCCCCATTGGCCCTGCCCCATCCCCTGTAACCTGTCCTCTGCTTTCTGTCTCGATGAGCCCACATATATCCTTTGTGGTTACCATGGGGCTTGAACTTAACATCCTAAATCTATAAGAATCCTATTTGCATCGGTACTGCGATGGTTTGAAGCTGTATGGACCCCAGAAAGTCATGTTGTTAAAGCAAATCCATTCCTGTAAAATCATGCTCTTAAAGTGGATCCATTCCTGTGGATGTAAACCTATGGTAAGTAGGGCCTTTTGAGCAGGTTACTTCACTAGGCATGGCCCAGGGTGGGTCTTAATCCTCTTCCTGGAGTCCTTTATAAGAAAATGAAATTCAGATGAGAGAGAGAAAGCCAAGGAAGAAGCTGAAAGCAATGAAACCCAGAAGAGAAAGGAGAGACCAGCAGACCCTGCCACTTGCCTTGCCACGTGACAGAGGAGCCCAGGATCGCCAGCAGCTGGTCTTTGGGGAGAAAGCATCACCTGATGAAGCCTAGATTTAGACATTTTCACAGCATCAGAACTGTAAGCTTGTAACTAATAAATCCCTATTATAAAAGCCAACTCATTTTTAATATATTGTTTTTGGCAGCTTTAGAAAACTAAAACACTAACTTAACTTCAATAGTATATACAAACTATTTTCCATCCCATCTCCATGAAGTTCTTGTCACAAATTACATATTTATACATTACAAGTCCAAAACAACTGACTTATCATGTTTTGTGCATTTGCCTTTTAGATCCCACGCGACATAAAAAGTGGAGTTATAAATCAAAAATACAATAGTACTGGCATTCATAATTACCAATATGGCTACCTTTACTGTAGGTCTTCATTTCTTTAAGCTTCTTTGAACTACTGCCTTCCAGTCTGAAGAACTCCCTTTAGCATTGCTCTTAGGGCCAGTCAATTGGGTCAATTGGTGATGAAATCCCTCAGCTTTTGTTTAGCAGGGAATGTCTTAAGGTCTCTTTCATTTTTAAAAGTCAGTTCTTGGTTGGCACCTTTTTGCCTTCAACACTTTAAATATGTCATTCCACTACCTTCTTGTCTACATGATTTCTGATGAGAAATCAGCACTTAATCTTATTGAGGCTCCCTTGTAATTCTTTCACTATCTTTGGCATTCAATGGTTTGGTTATACCATGGCATGGTGTAGGTCTATATGGGTTGATCCTGTTTGGAGTTCATTGAGCATCTTGGATGCATGTATTCATGGGTGGCTTTTTTTCTGTTTTTTTTTTTTTTTTTAATTTGGGAAGTTTTCAGCCATTTTCTTTGAATATTCTGCCCTTCCTCTATTTCTTCTCCCTCCAGACTCCCACGATGAGTGTATTGGTACACATGATGGTATCCGACAGGTTCCTCAGGCTCTGTTCACTTCTCTTCATTCTTCTTTCTGCTCCTCAGACTGGATGATTTCAATTGTCTTATCTTCAAGTTCACAGATTCTTTCTTCTGCCAGTTCCAATCTTCTGTTGAGTCCCTATAGGGAATTTTTAATTTATGTCACTGTGGTCTTCAATTCTGTTTGATTCCTCTTCATAATTTCTATCTCTCTATTGATATTCTCTTTGCTGTGATCTCTGAGCAAATTTAGCACTATTTTTAAGAAGTCTTTGTCTGGCATGTCCCAGGTCTGCTCCTCCTCACTGATGGTTTCTACTGCTTCAATCTTCTCCTTTGCCTGGGCCATCACTTCCTGTTTCTTTGTAGGCTTCTTAACCCAGATGCTAGAAACGGGTCTTCCTCGGCCTTGCCAGAGATGCTCCAGGCCTCAGGCCCGTCTCCTCCTGCGCTGGCCTGAGCCGACTGCCTGAACACACGGGGGCGGACCACGAGGGCTACCTGACGTGGCATCTGGCCAGGCCTCCCTATCGGCCACGTCCTTGGCCCTTTTCCTTCTGGGGCTGCTCAGTGCCCAGTGCGCCTGAGGGTTCGGGAACGGCTCAGGAACTTCTGGTCGCCCCAGCCCAGGACCACGTGCCCCATGATGCCAGATCAATGGAGCTGGGTGCCGCCATGGCCTCCTCACCCCATGGGCCTGAGGGCCACAGAGGGCCAGGTGGCGGTGTGCCTCTCCTCACAGGAGGGTGCGGGGGGGCTCTGCCAGGTGCTGCAGATCCCCATTCTCAGCAGCCCAGGATGATATAAGGATTTTTTTTTTTTAAAGAAATTAGATAAAAGTGGAAAGGTAAAAAAGTTCTGCAAAAGACAAGTCATTTTAATTTATTTCTTGTTTTACTCCGTAGTATAAAGACAAAGATATGTGTTTGGCATTAATCCTCAACTTCTGTTCCTCATGTTGATACTTCAGTTGCTATTACATCTTATGCCAAGAATGATGAAAATCTTTATGCAGAGAAATAAAGAATGAGAGTGAAAAGGACGATGTGACCTGCAAAGAACAGGGCTCCCTATTTTAATTAAGGAAGAGCAGAGATTTTTCTTCCTACTTTTCCAACTATGTTTAAATGTTACCTAACACACTAACTTTTCAACTCCTAATAGCATTGAGCTAACATTTTGAAGCATTTACTGATGTTCTGAAAATACAGTTCTATCCGGAACACAGGGAGAACGAGTCTCCACCCAGGGCAGCGAATCAAGGCCATGCTGGCTGCATTTCATTTCTCCCCCTGTGCCTCCCAGCCCACTCAGCCTGGTTGCTAGGCAACTGTGGCAGTTTGGCCGAATATAGATACTAACAGGTTTAGGTTATATTGAAAAAATAACAGTCTCATCATGAGCACAGACTTATCCTTCACCTGAAAATTGAGAGGAAGCGAATGATCTCTTCACCTTGGTATTTCAAAGCAAATACACGTAATACGTTTTGTTAAGCACCACAGCTCGGAGGGGGCGAATAGCTTGCGTTCTCCTTTGGGGCAAGACACTCGTCCTTTGCCACTACGATGTGTGACTCTGGGTCTAAAGATGGAGCGTGTCTTCCAGGAATGGAATGCACTGCAAGCTCACGTAAGTGAGATGAAAACGCTTTTATGATGTTTTTTTGTTCCAAGACCCTCTCCAGAGAGCACTTCATTTGCTCTTCCTTGTTGGAAGTGGACAGGACAGGTGAGCAGACCAGAAGGTAGGTTCCTGGTGCTGCACTGGCCCCGGGCAGCGCCGACATGCGCCCTGATGTCCCCTTCCCCTGCCAGGCTCCCTTCCTTGCTACAGATTCTCTACAGGATCACTGAGAAAGGGGCAGAACATGAAGCCGTTCGGTGAGCCACCACCACCTCGAGACTTCAGGCTCTGATGAAGAGAGGGCCGCGGTGACGTCGGGGAAACATGCCATCCAGATGCCAGCTCTTATTTCCCACGCTCAGAAATCTCTTGCCTCTGTCTGCACTCCCACGTGGCCTTTTGGGAAAGATGGAAACGAAAGAGACTCCCTCTATGCCTTTATGGCAGGGGCAAACCTCCCTCTGCCTCCTTCCCTGGGAATTCTACCCGCGAGAGCCCCAGGAAGCTTCAGGTGGAAAGGATACCTGCCTGCAGGTGTGAACCTGACAGGGCACTGCCCCACGCCTGCCACACACTGGAAAGACAGCTGCTGCTGCAGCAAGGTGAGGGCCTTGCCAAACGACGCAGGCCACCGCAACTCAGGTTCTGGGGCTGCTAGGACAGTCAGTCCACTCAGCAACTTATATTCTCAAACGGGGGCTCCATTTGATTTCTGGGTCAAGGTGGATAAGCGATGCTGGCAGTTGTGGAAGTCTATGAGCAGGCTGCCTCTTCTGCTCCAGCCTTGGCCAGGGCTACGCTAACGTGGACGGAGCGCACACCTTGGGCGGTTTCCTTGGCCCCTGGAATGTCGGCACTCAGCTCCTGTCAGCGCTTTCCTCCCTGCTGCTAGAGCCACGTTAACGACAGGCAGACACTTAAGAGCGGAGAACCAGCAGACCACCCCAAGAAAAAAACAACCAAACTTTGGCTGTGAAAGGATGCTTCTAAGTTTGTGTTCTGAGCGCACACGTGCCTTGCTTGAAGGAGGGGGGCCTGCTGTGCGCCCGGCGTTCGCCATCTCACCTAAACCCCTGGTTGGGTCCAGGTAAGAGCGCCTTACCCCACAGGTGGCCTCCTGGGCCTAGGAAATCCCATCTTTCTTCTCTAGAGTATTCGGAGTATTCTGGAAGTCATAGTTTTTATAATCAAAAGATGCCCACAGATTTTGATTGCATTCTAAACGGTAATCATCAAAGACATGACACCTAGAATTTTGAAACTTATTGTAAAACGTTGTTAAATGTAATAATATAAATGCAAGCTGACTTTAACAAGGGCTACCTGCACCCACTCACGTGGGAGGGCGATTCTGACGACCTCTTTTCCTTCTCATGACCTGTGCCTGCAAGACTTACCTGGGATCTCGGCTTAAAATAAGTGGCAGCAATTAAATTTCAGGGGTGTGGGGTTCCCACTTGTTAGCCAGGCAGCAGGAGAAGAGGCACAAAGGTGAGGGCGCAGCCGGGGCTCGGGAGGGTCTCCCTGGAGGTGAGGGTGCAGCCGGGGGTCCGGGGGGTTGAGGCTCCATGGAAGGGGAGGGAACTGGGCCAGCAACGCGGATGGAGCCTGAGATGTGGCCACTGTCGAGGGCCAGGCCAGATGTCCAGGCTGGCCCAGGAGGCGGTCCTGGCGGCACGGCCAGGTGGAACCCTTGCCTGGATGCGCCCACTCGCGGCCTCACCTGCCCCCTGAGCACCCCCTGCATCCTTAAGACTAGCCCTCACTGCCCCCGCCGAGGTGGGTGCTGAGGTGGGTGCAGACGCCCTTACTTTGCTGGTGCTCCTTTGAGGGCTCATCAGTTCTCCCCACGGCACAGAGCAAGAGCCAGAGCGCCTGCTGGGGTAGCCGTGCCGTCCTCCACTGGACTTCACAGCACGAGAGCAGGGCTGTCTGGGGAGAGCCCACCCCTCCCACGCTCCTGTCCACCTTAGCCATCCACTCAGACCTGTGGCCACGCCATTTATTGTCCAAACCCAGGTCCCTGGAGAGTGAAAGGACACCACTAACACCTGTGGTGCCACAACAGGCATCGGGGGGCTTCTGGTCTCCCAGGCCTTCACGAAGCCCCGCAAAGGGTGAACTTAATTTGGCAGCGTCAAGTGAAATCTCTCCCAGAGGAATCCCCTGACCTTTTCTGCAGAGGCAGCGTCTCAGAGCTGGGTAGGGACCCCCATACAGCCCTCACGGTGTTTCTCAGGAAGGAAGGAGCCTCCCATCTCGTGCCGGCTTCTGCCTGCATGGAGGGCCGCCCCCGCCTCTGCTCCCCTCGACGCCGGGCACTGTGGGGGCAGGTGCTCCCCAAGGCCTCACTGACCTGCCGACCGGCAGCAGCGGGTCTGCAGCAGGCAGGGCGCCATCCCTGCAGACCACAGGCGCAGCTGCCCGGGCACCGCTCCCCTGAACCCGGCACCAACTGCACGCCCTCACAGTCCACTGCTGGGTGGACTGGAATGTGGCATCCAAGGGGACGCATGACACGACGGCCGCCCTCCCCAGGGCGTCACCTGGACAACCCCTCCTCATCTGGTCGGGATGGTGGTCTCAGGTTTAGATTTTAAGCATTATCTTTCCTACAGCAGCTTGAGCTCCCACGCTTCACCTTCGCCCAGGCAGAAAGGGGACTAGTCCAGGAGGACATGCTGTGACAGGTGGGCATGGTCGAGGGCCCCCCACCCTCCTCAAACACATCCCTTGGCCTCGGGGCCTCACCTCCAGACCTGGGCAGGGGCACAAGGCCCAGGGGGGGCACCAGGCCCAGGGGGGCACAGGGCTACACTCCAGTGTGCAGAGTCCTCCTGGACTGGGAGCACCTCCAAGGGAGCTTGGCGTCTCCCCAGCTCTCAGCCCAGGGCTCTCCAAGAACCAGAGAAGCCGCCCAGCAAACAGAAAGAGAGAAATCCCGCCGGCTGAAAGGTCCACCAGCCTGAGACCGGGGCTCAGACCCACGGGAAAGTGGCCAGGGGGGCAGCCGCCTGTGCCTCGGGTCCCTGCCCACCTTCTCCGGGTGGGGGATTCAGCTGGAAGGGAAACTTCAACTTTATCTAAAGATTTTGACCTGTTGGGGAATGGATGGAAATCTGGATTTAGAGAACATTCTAGAACAGAAGGGTTTGGAATGGCTGGAGAGAGGAGCAGCTCAGGGTTGGGATCAATAAGGCCTCTGCGACGAGAGTCTGGAAGAAACAGGGACAGGAGGCTGGGGGCTGGGGAGCAAGGGGCGGGCGGGGCGCAAAGCAGACAGCGGCACCTGACCCCGACGTACTGCGCTGTGCGAGACGACGCAGCGTTTCGAAACAACCCCACGGGAAAAGTTCTAGCCCCATTTTACAGATGAGTAAGCAGAACTCAGGTTAAGAATTTGTCCAAGGCCACGCGGCGAGAGGCCGAGTGGGGACGTCGAGCTGTTCCGACCCCCACCGTGGTGCTGTCCACGGCGCTCCGAAGGGCAGAGCCATGAATAACCGGCGGGAAGAGGAGCAGCGGCGGTCTGGAGACGGGGGCTCTGATTTGCTCCCTTTTCATCTTTAAGCGCCCTGTAAGCGTGAATGATGATATTTTAAAGGCTGCACGTTTTAACATGAAGCAAATAAGAGCAGCAGTGGCGGGCTGCTAGCGGGCACAAGGGCCTGGCGCGCCGCGCCGTCTGTGGGCGCCTCCGGCTTTCCAAGCCTGGGCGCGGGTAAGTCAATCGGAGAAAAGCAGTTACTGGGGGGAGAAAAGGCCGTCTCCGGGCGCGAGTCTCTAAGTGGCGCCCCACGACGTCCCGGCCGCGGGGAGGCGGCCGAAGGAAAGCACAGGCCCCGAGGTTTGAAGTGAGCGGAGGCGCCCGCCTCCCGCCTCCCGCCAAGGGAAGAGGAGCGCGAGTCCCAGGAGGCGCTGTTCCTGCCGGCAGGGGAGCTTGCCCAGGGCACAGGGAGGCACGAGGCGAGTCGGGTATTGGAAAGAACGCTACTGCCTGGAAGTCATCCAGACGGGCCGCAAAACGTGCACCCCGAACGAGCCACGCCAGCGAGGGGGCTCTCAGAGCCGCTCGGCTCCAAGCTCAGGACAGACACAGGTGCCCAGCGGTGAGGAGTCGTCAGAAACCGCGAACCACGGAAACCAGATGACGGCTCCCTGCTGCCCCCAGCCAGGGCGGCGCCGGCCCCCGCGGCTGGGCCCCCTCTCTGCCTCAGAAGCCAGGCAGCACGGCATCTGAAGCACCTCTATCAGGAAAGAGAGCAAACCCCACCCAAAGTTCTGAGTTACTGTTTCGTCTCTGGCATGCTTTATTATGTGCATGGAGCAACTCATTTATGCTCATTTTCTTAAATAAGCGTATTAGTTTCTTATGAGACGCCATAAAAGTGTAGAAAAGCAGCCGAAGAAGCACACTACACACAAATAATAATTAACATATGAATGACTGCAGATTTAGAGTGCCAGAGGGTTGTGCACAATTGCTTTGCGCTTTCGAGAATTAAAAGAGAAGCGAGGGGGAAATGCACTTATAGATAATTTCTAGGCAAAATTGTGAAGCTAACGACCAACCTGTTTCTACCTATGTGCAGTCTCCTTATTTTACTAGAAATGGTTATCATGGCCTCTTGAAGAGAAAAAAAGTCACCATTCTGCATTTAGCTGTATCCATATATTGCGTTTCTGTGTTTTTTTGTTTGTATTGTATGATAAACAAAAGTTGTGATGAAAAAAAAGGAGCAGCGAGGGAATTTCCACAGCGCCACGTCTAAGTGGGCGCGTTTACTCTATGTTTCCAGGGCAAAGAAGCGATAAAGTAGGTCAAGCTGGCATCCGGCAGGCTCTGCGGCCGAAGGGTTTGAGGGCAGTGTGGCAGGTCAGGTCTCAAAACAGATACAGGCATCTTCTCCAGTCAAAGACTATGCAGAGGCTCCACACGTTTGCTTATTGTCATGTGCTAACTGCATCCTCCCAGAAACGGCCAACGGTCAGCAGAAGAGCCAGCCCTGCTCTGTAACTGGATCTTACCACCAAAGCCTCCTTTTTCAATACTCTGTGATATTATTTTAAAATCCTTCCTCCAAATACGTCACTGTGATCGCTTGTGAAATTGTGTCAATAAAAAAAAACAAAACAAAAAAAACTGCCCTGGGCTTCTCCTCCCCTAAAGGCCGTGCCTGCTGCGAAGCGTGAGTATGTCCTGATGGCCTCAAAGGGACCCTCCTCTGCTGCCCACCTGCCAGGTGACAGCTGTGTGCTGCTCTGACACCTCTGCAAACCCCTTATCTGGGGACGCCTTGAGATTCCCAACAAAACAATGACCAGAGGTCTCTCCGTTCACCCAAGAGCCGTGAGGAAATTCAAAGGCGGCCTGCGCCCAGCGCCCTGCCTCCTCGCCCACCCTCACCCGCTGCAGGCCCACTCCCCCTCCCTCCGCATCGCCTGCCCGACGCTGTTTTGTCTTCACATGTTTGCGCAGGTAGGTTTGGCCAAGCTACCGGCCCCGTGCCCTCCATTCCTGGCCCTCCGAATCCCTTCCCTGTACTTACTCACCCATCCTACTTACAGCGTGCTTCTGTCATCTCCCCCCAGGGAGCAGAAACGCCACGAACAGGGGTCTCCAAGCACCTTAGCCGCCTCGCCTATCACAGAGAGGCACTCGGCAAACACTGGTCGAATGACCTGAAAACCCTCACCCTGTCTCGGAGGAACAGGGAGCGTCTGCCGGCCGTTCCGACTCATGGACAGGGAAGCTGCCAGGCCCCACGGCGACACAGGGTGTGCCCGGGAAAGACATGCGGGCTTCTGAGGCCAGGACCCTGCTCGGCTGCAGTGCCCAGCAGTCCGCGGCCACAGCCGTCACGTGCGCAGAGTGTGCCTAAGGAAGCTGCCAGCGGGTTGGGGCAGCAAGGCGGAGGTGGCTGAGGGCGGCGGGCGGCAGCTCCCTCTCCTGAGCTCCCGCCTAAGTGACGTCCAAATGACAGCTGGCCAGGGGCAAGCAGCAAGGAAGGCCGCGGCGCTGCCCATGGCAGGAACTCAGCACCGCCGCCCAAAGCTGACACGGCCACCACCGGTGAGAACCCAACGCTGGCCAGCGTGGAAGGCGGCCCTCCACGCGGACGTTCAAAGAGAGGGACCTCATGTCAGCAGTCCACGTGAGCTGGCGGCGCGCAGACCACCCGCCAGCGCCCGCGCCCCCCAGCCGGCAGCCGTTCAACTCGCCAGCTTTGCTTCTGACAAAGCCCGGTGCAGAGACCCTTACAAACCCGATTACACAGCAACATTTCCAACCTAAGAAAATCCAACTGTTCTTATTCTGTTTAAGTACTTCTAAATTTTTAGCCAACAACTTGAACTTTTCCAACTATTTTAGCATAATTGGGTCTGAAGGAAATCAAAGCCCAGGGCAGTCCGAGTTTATGAAAGGTCTCGAGTTTGCCCTTGTGGCAGAAATGCCCCATTAGCCCTGACGCCCTGGAAGAATTAATCCTTTAGGAGGATTAGTCAGACGGGGCTGCTCGTGCTGCTGAAGCTGCTCCTCTCTTGGCTGTTTATGGACTGTAAGAGAGCGGACATTCATTCCAGCTGCAAGGGTGGGTAGCCCAAGGGCC
>JAQZBX010050665.1:0-19584 GCA_029593785.1 Cabassous unicinctus | reverse complement strand
AAAACTAAAGGAAGTAGAAGGAAGGAAATAACAAATATTAAAGCAGAACTAAATGAAATAGAGAATAAGAAAGCAAAAGAAAAAACAAAAACCAAAAGCTGGTTCTTTGAGAATATAAAAAAATTGACAAACCCTTAGCAAGAATGACAAATAAAAAGAGGGAACAAATGCAAATACACAAAATAAGGAATGAGCAAGCAGATATCACTACTGACCCCACAAAAATAAAGAATATCATAAGAGGATATTTGAAAAATTTTATGCCAACAAGAATTATAATTTAGAGGAAATGGACAAGTTTCTAGAAACCCACAAACAGCCTACATTGATGAAAGAAGAAATTGATGAACACAACAGTCCAATTACAAGTAAAGAGATAGACTCAGTCATCAAAAACCTCCCAACTAAGAAGAGCTCAGGACCACATGGCTTCACAGCTGAAATCTACTAAACATTTCAGAAAGAGCTAACACCAATTCTGCTTAAGCTCTTCCAAAAAATAGTAGTAGAAAGAATATTGCCTAACTCATTCTATGATGCCAACATTATCCTAATACCAAAACCAACAAAGATACCACAAGAAAGGAAAATTAAAGACCAATTTCTCTAGTGAACCTAGATCCTAAAATCCTCAAGAAAATAATTGCTTATCGCATTCAACAACATATCAAAGGATAATACATCATGACCAAGCGGGTTTAATCCCAGGAATGCAAGGACGGCTCAACATAAGAAAATCATTCAAAGTAATACACCACATAAACAGACTGAAAGAAAAAAATCACATGATCATCTCTATAGATGCAGAAAAAGCATTCAACAAAATACAGCACTCTTTCCTGATAAAAACACTGCAAAAGATAGGAATAGAAGGAAACTTTCTGAACATGATAAAGGGTATATATGAAAAACCCAAAGCTAACATCATCTTCAATGGTGAAATCCTAAAAGCCTTCCTCTGAGATAGGGAAAAAGCAAGGATGCCCACTATCACCACTCCAATTTAACATTGTCTTAGAAGTACTTGCTCAAGCACTGAGGCAAGAAAAGAATATTAAAGACATCCAGGTTGGAAAAGAAGAAGTAAAAATTTCATTATTTGCAGATGACATTATTCTATACATAGAAAGCCCTGAGAAATCTACAACAAAGCTTCTAGAACTTATAAAGGAGCTTAGTAATGTTTCTGGCTACAAGATGAATGCTCAAAAATCAGTAGCAATTCTGTACACCAATAATGAGCAATTTGAGGAGGAAATAAAAAAAAATACCATTTACAATAGTAAATAAAAGAATCAAATACCTAGGAAAAAATTTAAAGATGTAAAGGATGTATATACAGAAAACTACACAACACGGTTAAAAGAATCAAAGAAGACTTAAATAAATGGAAGAATATTTCCTGTTCTTCGATAGGAAGACTAAACATCATCAAGATGTCTCTCCTACCCAAATTAATCTACAGATTTAATGCAATCCCAATAAAAATCAACACTGTATTTTTTAAGGAACTGGAAAAACTAACTACAAAATATATTTGGAAAGGTAATAGGCCCCGAATCATCATAGACATTTTGAAAAGGAAAAATGAAGTTGGAGGTATCAAATTACCTCACTTTAAAACATATTACAAAGCTACAGTGATCAAAACTGCATGGTATTGCACAAGGATAGAACTACTGACAAATAGAACCGAATTGAGAGTTCTGATGTAGATCCTCGCATATACATTCATCTGATATTTGACAAGGCCACCAAGCCCACTCAGTTGGGAGAGAATGGCCTCTTTAACAAGTGGTGCTTGGAAAACTGGATATCCATATCCAAAAGAATGAGAGAAGAATACCACCTCACACCTTATTCAAAAATCAACTCAAGAAGCATGAAAGATCTAAATATAAGAGCCGAAACCATAAAGAACTTGGAAGATAATATAGGGAATTATCTACAGGACCTTGTAATAGGAAATGG
Organism: Cabassous unicinctus; assembly: GCA_029593785.1. Classification (NCBI taxonomy): domain Eukaryota; kingdom Metazoa; phylum Chordata; class Mammalia; order Cingulata; family Chlamyphoridae; genus Cabassous; species Cabassous unicinctus. The sequence continues at coordinate 17,613 of JAQZBX010050665.1, read as the reverse complement.
TTTCATGAACTTCACACCCAAAGCAAGAGCAGCAAAATAAAAAATAGATAAATGGGATCTCCTCAAAATTAAAAACTTTTGCACCTCAAAGGACGGTATTAAAAATAAAAAGGCAGACTACCCAATGGGAGAAAATATTTGGCAACCATATATGTGATAGGAGCCTAATATCCTGCATATATAAAGAAATCCTATACCTCAAAAATAAAAACAGTAACAACCCATTTAAAAAATGGGAAGTTTACCTGAAAAGACACTTCTTCAAGGAAGAAATACATATGCCTAAAAAGCACATGAAAAAATGCTCTACATCACTAGCTATTAGGGAAATGCAAATTAAAGCTACAATGAGATACGATTTTACACCATCAAAATGGCAGGTATTAAAAAAACAGCTGAATATAAGTGTTGGAGAGGATGTGGAGGAATAGGGACCCTCATCCACTGCTGGTGGGATTGTGGAATTGTCCAGCACTGTGGAGGACAATTTGGTGGTTCCTCAGAAATCTAACAATAGATCTTCAGTATGATCCAGCGATTCCACTTCTGGATATATATCAGGAAGAATTGAAAGCAAAGACACAAACAGATATATGCACACCAATGTTCAAAGCGGCATTGTTCACAATTGCCAAAAGGTGGAATCAGCCCCAGTGCCCATCAACAGATGAATGGATAAACAAAATGTGTTGCATACATACAATGGAATATTAATCAGTTGTAAGAAGGAATAAAGTGCAAACACACGGAATAACATGGATGAGTCTTGAAGACCTTATGTTGAGTGATGCAAGCTGGGCATTGAAGGATGAACAGTATATGACCTCACTGATTTGAATTGAGGAAAGTGAGCAGTCTCTGAGAACCATAGTCTGAAAGAAAGGTTAACAAGGGAGAGAAAGAGAAGAGTAGGTTGTGAGCCATCAGCCATATGGACATAATCTTGTTAAAGTGATAGAATATACTTGCATATTGAACGATAGGACAGGTGGGTAGTGATATTACTTGGTTTGGTGGTGCAGCACTGACAGGTGGGTAGATTAGAAAGGTCAGGTTAGAATACCCAGGGCAGGTAACTATGAATCTTGTCATCCAATGGGTTAAGACAAGGGCGTGTCTTGTGCCCCAGGGGGATAGGGTGGAAGGAACAGAAAAGATCAAACAGGGGGTATTTATTGTTCATGGGAAATGTTTTTCATTACCTTACAGTAATGGCCCCAAACATGCTAAATATCATCAAAAATTATTAAACTGTACCTATAAATTGTAAACTATATTGTAAACCATTGACAATGTTTAGTAGCTATGTTTCACTATCTGTATAACAGTTATAACAATGCTACCATCAACAACAAAAAAAATAAGTTTTAATATGTGGTGAGGTAAGGGAAAGGAGGTTGGGTATATGAGAGTCCCTAGTATTATGTGTGTGACTTTCCTGTGACCTAAAACTTCTTGGAAAATTAAATGAAAATTTGGGAGACACTGGGAAATGAGAGGGTGATGGTGCCTTGGTACAGACTGGACACCCAATAATGCAGTCATAAAAGGAAAAAATAAAAATAATTTTTCAAAAATTTTTTTTTTATTTTTTCCCATTTTTTGAATGTCCCAATCCATTAATTATATTTTATTTTTAGTTTTTTTATTCTGAGTTTCTATGTATGTTATCTCCTTCTTTTAAGCTTATCATTATTATTTTATTTTCCCATTACTGAATTTGGTTACTATATTGTCTTCATCTTCATGGAAGGTTTAGATCACAGAAGCGTTACAATGGGGGCTGCAGAGGATCATTGATGGGGGGCGGGGTGCCTGGGATGGGATATTCATGGGAGGAAGTTGATCTGAATATACATGATACATATATAAAATTGTTCAAATGATCAAGGGATGGGACATGGTCAGGGTGGGTAGACAATCACTCAATGAATGAGATAATAATGAATTCCCAGCCTAGAGATCTCTGACACATTCTCCAAGGGAACAGAAACAGTCCCCTGAGCGCACGGGCAGTGTCTGGCAAAGGTGGAGAGTCCACTGATGGGTTCTTGTTATTGATAACTAGCCTTATGAGTCTTTGCTCTTGTAATTGAAACTTAGCCTACTGTTATAGGGTGCCTAGGGGTTGCCACCTGAGAGCTTCCTTGCTGCTCAAATGTGGCCTCTCTCTAAACCAAACTCAGTATACGAATGCATTACCTTCCCCCCAGCATGGGACATGACTCCCGGGGATGAGCCTCCTGGGCAATGAGGGATTAATACCAAGTGCCAACTGGCAATATGACTGGAAAAAGACCTTGAATAAAAGGGGGAAAAGGTAAAGACAAATGAGTTCATGTTGCTAAGAGATTTCAAAGTGAGTCAGGAGGTCATCCCAGAGGTAATGCTTATTCATACCTCAGTAGGATCCCATAGAGAACAAAAGTGGATATCACCCCACACAAAGGGGCTCCTGAGGACTCAGGAGACACCCAGGTCCTATATAAGGGATAGCTCCAGAGATTGATGCCTTATCAGTGGGCTCTACTTTTGAATCTTTGCTCCTGAGAGTTTCAGAGTTGGACTCAAATAAGTCCTCCCTGCACATCGTCCATCAGTCCTTTCTATTCAAATCTATTTGTGATGCTGGAGTTTGTAGGTGTACTTCCAGAGACTGGAGCCTCTGGCCTGCCCATGTGCCAGCTGTGCCTGGAAACTCTGTGGAGCTGAAACTCCTACTCTACAGCTCAATGGACTCACCCAAGTCACCTGGTGAGGAGACGATGATGGACAACGGCCATCCCAGGGAATGGAGAGAGCCTGCAGCTGCAGGCAGGATAACCCATCCACCATATCCATGGGATATAAGGCCACTCTCATTGGAGGTGGAGTGGACATCACCATCCCAGACTCCTCAGGATTGGGGGAAGAGCTATGGCCTAGAGTGGACTTAATGGTATTCTGTTGTAAACATATTGTGATTCAAGCAATGGAAGAAATTGTAACAGTGAGGTGGAGCCAGTGGCCATTAGAAGCATTTGGGGCAGGGAAGGGAAAAGTAGTTGTAATACAGGGGCTTTCTCAGTGCTTGGGAATTATCCTGAGTGACATTGCAATGACAGATATAGGCCATTTTACATAAGCATATACCATGCAGAAGTGTATTGGAGAAAGTGTGGTCTACAATGTGAACTATGGTCCATGCTTAGGGGCAAAGGCCCAGGATGTATATAGCCATTGCAGGTGATGTGTCACACTAATGAAAGATGTTTATGTGGGATATTATGGGAGGTGTGGGATGTGGGGAACATGGGAATCCCTCTAATTTTTGTGTAACCTTTATGTAATCTAAGCATTTTTGTAAACTATATTTATATATATAACTTTTATGTAAGCAAATGCACATATATGGATATATATATATCATTTCACAAATATTGGTTTGTATTGTGAAAAATTTGATTGTTACCCACAATAATAAATAAATAAATAAATAAATAATAAAAAAATTAAAATAAATAAAAGAAAAAGAATCGATGCTGCTTCTCCTTTCTTCATCTTTCTCGTGGTTTTCATGGAAATTGCAGGGCAGCATGGGTGGAGGTTGACTGACAGCAGAGAGCACTTCTACCCATTTTGGCCCTGCCTGAAACACCCAAGAAAAGTGGAATTGGGTTAAACTTAGCTGAGAGTGGGAAAAAAGTGACAACAACATTGGAAATGTTTAAAGCTTATAAAAATAGACACAGGGCTAAAGCGTTTTGTTGTTGTTTTTCCTGCTTGGCACACACTTGTCATTCAAATATTATTTGTGGTATAAATAAAGATTATATGCAAAATTTAAAAAAAAATTGATGATATGACAATGTTAGATTATTTATATTTTTTCTCTCATCTCTAATTAGTCAGTATATATCATATTTTATGTAAGATTTAGTTTGAAGCATTTTTAATATAAAATTCTTAATTTATGATGGTGTTGTATGTGTATTGTAAAAGGTGAACTCTTATCTAATGATAAAATAACACTGGAATAGAGGATAACAAAATTTAAAAATAGCTTTTGTTTTCAAAAGATGCTATATAATATTTATATAAAATAGATATCATTTACTGAGTACCTACTAAGTGCCATTCAATATTCAAAGAACTTAAAATCCATGAATAACATAGTTTATGTTCACAAGATAATTCTGAAATAAAGTTTTAGTATGTTAAGGGCAGCCAATGCAAAAATACCAGAAATGGGCTGGCTTTTATAATGGGAGCTTATTAGGATAAAACATTACAGTTTCAAGGCTGTGAAAATGTCTACTACTATGCTATAATTTTTCTTTACAGAATAAAAGGAAGGACTTCTTAAAGTGTTCTTCATAGTAAAATTATCTGAAATTGGACTATGAAAGAGGGATTCTATAATACAATTTGAAAGACAAAACCAAGATAATTTCTGTACATTAGTTGCCCTTAAAAACTCATATACTTAAACCAGAGTTTAAATACTTATTTCATGGCTTATAATTATTATGTAGATTTTAAAAATGTATTCTTGTAAATGGTCCAGATCATGTACAGACAAAATAAGATTGCTCCAAAGAAATGCAAATTAATTAAAGGATATTACTCTATCTAGAGACAGACCAAATAAATTATGAACAGGAGAAATAAATAAAGATGCATGCCTCCCTGAAAGTTCGACTTCACTGCCATTTCAATTGCTTGGAGCCCTTTCTCTTCTGAATGATAATCTAAGATATTTAAGATATTCAAATATACATGAGAGAAGAACGTAAAAATAACTGCTGAAATGAGTAAATATTTTATAATTAATTTAATAGCCAAAAGCTCACTTCATTTCTCCATAAAGATGTGAAATGCTTTCTTGCAAATATTGCCTTAAATAATAATGAAATCAATTTTCATGTAGATTTAGAAGCAGCTCATAGGAGAAAAATTGTTTACACTCAAAAATTCTGGAAAGTCATTTATGGTATAGATCAAGTATTTACAAAATAATATATTATGTATTTGGTAAACTTGTAATCATGCCTCTTCTCTTTATCAAATATTCAATGAGTAGTAGGTGTAGCTCAGTGTTTGAGTGTCTGCTTCACATGTTTGAGGTCCCAGGTTCAATTCCTGATACTTGCTTTAAAAAAAAAAAAACAATAATATTGAGAAAAGTTAATTTGGAGATCAAAAAGCATGCATCAATTGATTTTACAATAGATGACTTTTGGCTTTAAGACAAAACAGAGATTAGTGGGGATTTTCTATGGCAATGCCATCTCTATAAGGTCTCCTTACTCCATGCAAAATCTCTATGAGGGATTTTTTTTCCTGGCATTGAAATAAATTTTGATTCATTATTAAGTGCACTTTCAAATAATGTAAGATAAAGTTGAAAGAATAATAATTGATAAACTTCATAATATGATTAATATTTTTTGAGTCTTATTCCTGGGATTCCAATATACTGTCTTTAATAATAAAATATTTTTTGCAGGTTATCTGGTATGAGACACACAAAGGAAAGATAACTTGTTTGGGCTGTGTTTCAACAAAATTAGAACTTTGTCAGTAACAATGATTTAATGTCATTTTTTTTTAATTCTATTACTCCATTTAATTATTTTAAATATTGATTCACGTGGTTTGAAATACTGTTAATGAATTTTATGATTTTTTTGAAAATTGATCTATTGTAACTTTATACTTTCATATCTCTGAAATACAGAGGGCTAATTTTCTTTAACAAATCAATTTTATTGATACATATTAATAAAGCATAAATCCATTCAAAATGTTCAATCAGTGGTATTTGGTATAATTATATAGTTGTGGATTCATCATTTCAATTGTTTTCAGACAAATTTCATTATCCCATAATAATATAATAATAATAATAATAAACAAAAAACAAACAAAGAAAGCTCATCACCTCTCAATCTCTCTAGGCTTCCCTTGCTGTACATAGCTGCCATTCTGTTACCATCTTTTTAGTATATTTATATTCATATAAAAATGTAAAAAATATCATATATGCAATATCACCCATATTCATATTTTACATGAGGTTTCACTATGTTATTCAGTCCCATGTTACATTTTTTATCCTTCTATGTAGTGATATACTTGATCTCAGAATCACCACACCCAACCACTGTCACACCCATACAATAGCCCTGCTAGATACACACATCATGATTTGTTTTCACCATTTCTATTCACTTCCAAAGGTTTCTGAACAAACTTTTTACCAATTCTGCTCAGATTAACCTTCATCCTTCCACTCTCTAATAACTAAATCTATGAGGTTACATAATATATTTATTTCACAAGAGTGCAATCCATAGCATTTGTCCGTCTGTGTCTGACATGCCCCACTCAACATAATGTCCTCTAGTTTCATCCGTGTTATTAAATGCCTCATGACTTCATCTCCTACTACAGTTGCATAACATTCCATCATGTGTAAACACAACAATTTGCCTATCCATTCATCAGTTGATGGATGCCTGGGCTGTCTCCAACCGTTGGCAATTGCGCGGATCGCCACTTCGAACATCAGTGTGCAGATGTCTATCTACACTGCTCCCATTTCCCCTGGGCTTACACCCAGTAATGGTTTTGCCAGGTAACATGGCAAGTCTACATTCACCTTCCTCAGGAAATGCCAAACAGCCCTCCACAGTGGCTGCATCATTCCACATTCTCACCAACAGTGAATCAGTCCCCATCTCTCCACATCCTCTCCATCATTTACAGTTTTCCGACTTTTTGATAGTGACCAGTCTAATAGGTATGAAATGACATTCCACTGTAGCCCTTACTTGCACATCCCCAATCACGAGTGATGTTGAACACTTTCTCATGTGTTTCTGCACCATCTGTACTTCTTCTTTGGACAACTGTGTCTTCAAGTCTTTTGCCCATTTTTCAATCATGTAGTTTATCTTTTTATTGTTGAGTTTTATAATCACTTTATATATCATGGACATCAAACCTTATCAGTTATGTCATTGTCACATATTTTCTCCCATTGAGTCAGCTGTGCCCTTAACCTCTGACAAAGTCCTCTGAGGTGAGGGGCAAATGTGTTCAATCTTGAGGAGGTTCATTTAACTATTTTTTTCTTTTTTGGTTGTGCTTTGCTTGTAAAGCCTAAGAAACTACTGCCCATCACAGATCTTGAAGGTGCTTCCTCAAACCTTCTTCTAGGAGTCCTATGGTGGTTGCCTTTATATTTAGGTCATTGTTACATTTTGAGTTATTTTTTGTATAAGATGTGAGACAGGGGTCCTCCTTCTTTCTTTATGATATGGCTATCCAGTTCTCCCATCACCATTTGTTGAATAGACTGTTGTGACCCAGCTAGGAGGAATTGATAGCCTTGTCAAAAATCAGTTGACTGTAGATGTGAGTTCTCCACTTGATTCTATCCATCAATCTGTCTGTCTTTATACTGGCACCATGCTGTTTTTACCAATATAGCTAAGTAATATGCTTTCAAGTCAGGAAATGAGAGTCTTCCAACTTTGTTCTTTTTAAAGGCATTTTTGGCTATTTGGGGCACCTTACCATTCCAAATAAATTTGATAATTGGCTTTTCCATGTCTGTAAAAAAGGCTGTTGGGATTTTTATTAGGATTGCATTGAATATGTAAATCAGTTAGGAAAGAATTGGCATTTTAATGATATTGAGTCTTCCAATCCATGAACACGGTATATATTTTCATTTAAGTCTTCTCTGGTTGCTTTGAGCAATGTTTTGTAGTTTTTTGAATACAGGTCCTTTATGTCCTTAGTTAAGTTTATTCCTAATTTTTTTATTGTTTTAGTTGCTATTATAAATGGATATTTTTCTAATTTCCTCCTCAGATTGTCCATCAATAATGTATAGAAGTACTATTAATTTTTGCATATTAATCTTGTATGCTGCCACTTTGCTGAACTCATATATTAGTTCTAGTAACTTTTTGTGGATTTTTCAGGATTTCTAGTTATAAGATCATATCATCAGTGAAGTGCAAGTTTTACTTCTTTTCCTATTTGGGTACAATTTATTTCTTTATTTAGCCTAATTGCTCTAACTAGAACTTCCAGCACAACACTGAATAGCAGTGTTGACAGTAGGCACACCTATCCTGTTCTCAGTCTCAGTGGGAAATTTTTTCAGTCTTTCATCATTGAGTACAATGTTAGCTGTAGGCTTTTCATGCACTCACTTACCATATTTAGAATTTCCTTTCTTTTGGAGTTTATCTATCAAGGAAGTGTGCTGTATTCTGCCAAATGTTTTCTCTGAATCATTTGAGAGGTTCATATGATTTTTCTTCAATTTATCAGTGTGTTTTACTGCACAAATTGATTTCCTTGGAGAACAACCCCTGTACACCTGGGATAAAACCCAACTTGATCATGGTGCATAACTCTTTTAATGTTCTTTTGGATTCAGTTTGCAAACATTTTACTGAATATTTTACATCTGTATTCATTAGACACAGTGGTCTGTAATTTTCTTTTCTTTTCTTTTTGTAGTATCTTTATCTGGTTTTGGCATTAAGGAGATGTTAGCTTCAGAGAATGAGTTTGGTAGTGGTCTTTCTTGTTTAATTTTTGCAAGAGCTTCAGCAATATTGGTATTAGATCATTTTTGAATGATTGGTAGAATTCACCTGTAAAATCATCTGGTCCTGTGCCTTTCATCTTTGGGAGGTTTTTGATGATTGTTTCAAATCTCTTCACTTCTGATTAGTTTGTTGATGTCTTCTATTTCTTCTTCGGAAGTGTACATGGTTTGTGTCTTTCAAGGAATTTGTCAATGTCATCAACATTGTCTACTTTTTGGTATACAGTTGTTGATAGTATCCTCTTATGATATCTATTATTTCCACAATGTTAGTGGTAATGTCCCCCATCTCATTTTTGCTTTTGTTCATTTTCATCATCTTTACTTCCATCTTTCTCAATTTCTCCATATGCTTGATCTTTCAAGAAAACTTTTGGTTTTGTTGATTCTATTGTTTTGTTGTGCTAATTTCAGTTATTTCTGCTCTAATCTTTACAATTTCTCTCCTTCAGCTTGATTTGAGGTTAATTTATTGTTCTTTTTGTACTTGCTCCAGGTGTGTATTTAGATTTTCAATTATAGCTCTTTCTTCTTTATTAATGTAAGCATCAAGGGCTATAAATTTCCCTTTCAGCACTGACTTTTCAATATCCCGTATGTTTTGATATGTTGTGTTCTCTTTTTAATTTGTTTTAAGATATTTGTTGAATTCTTTTGCAATTTATTCTTTGATCCCCTCATTATATAACAATGCATTGTTTAATCTCTGTATACTTATGAATTTTCCCTTTTCTCATCCATTATTGATTTCCAGCTTCATTTGATTATGATAAGAAAAAGTATTTTGTATAATTTCAATCTTTTTAAATTTATTGTGTCTTTTCTTGTGACACAATATATCATCTATCCTGGAGAAAGATACATGAGTGCTTTAAAAGAATGTATATCCTGCTGTTTTAGGGTGAAATGCTCTGTAGATGAATGTTAGGTCTAGTTCACTTAACATGTTATTTAAGCTCTCTGTTCTTTAGCCTCCATGCAATTATTCTACCCAATACTAAGTGTATTTTTAATAATACTGCATTTCACAGGAGTATTTATATGCTTATATTTACAAGTATAAACTTTTACATCCATATACTATTCAACTATATATAATAGATTATATTGGCTGAATCTTACTTTTTAAAAAATTAATTACTGAGTCTTTTAATTTGTATGTTCACTCCACTTATTTTTAAAATCATTATTTATGTGCTATTTTCATTTTATTTAAGTTTTGAAATTCTGATTCTTCTCTCTTGGCTTATTATGGTTAAATGATTTATTTATTTATTCATTTTTTATTCCTCATTTTTTTTCTGTACACCCATGTACCTTATCTGTGAAGGCTGGGCTACAAGGTGATTAATTTTTAAGCATTCCTACCCTGAGAAAGCTGCTAGTTGCAAGTTTCTTCTGTTTTATTTCTTGGTTTCTTTTTTCATTTCCTTCTTTATTCTCTCTTTTCTCCTTAACTACATTGTTTCTTTCCTATCTTTCAATTTTTCCTCTTCTTTTGCTTATCTTTGATTTTACTTTCTCTTATTTCATCTTCATTTTCTTTCTTCCCATCTCATTTTCCAGTCTTTTATTTCATTTGACTTTTCCCTGCTTCTTTATTTATTCCACCTTTTAAATTTGTATGCATTCCTTTTTAGTTTTTTATAACTTTTTTACTCATAAGTTTTTCCTGTTTTTTTACGTTTCCTTTTCCATCTATTTTTAAAAATTTGTTATCTCTTCTTCTTTCTTTCCTTTTCTATAATCTTACTATAATTTTTGGGGAACATGAAAGCTACAAAAATATAGAATAAGTGAAATCAAGTGTCAAAGAGTCCCTTTAACAAAAAATGAAATGAAACTTTATAGAGTAGAAATTGAAGATAAACACGGGAATAAGTCCATCAATATAAACAGATGCCTAGACACCAGCAAAAAATTACAAGCCATACTAAGAAACTGGAAGACATGGCCTAGTCTAATGAACAAAATAAAAAACAAGAGGACATGCAGAATGTGGAGCAACTAATCAAATTCATTTTAACAAATATCATGAAGCAATTTAATGAAGTGAAAGAAGAAATAAAGGTCATTAAGAAGACAATGGAGAAACATACTGAGGAAATGGTAATCATACATACAAAGATAATGGATGTGATGATGATGAAAGGCATAAAGCAAGAAATTAAAAATAAACTGGAAGCACATAACAACAGAGTTGAATAGGCAGAGGAAAGATTTAGTGATGTCAAAGATAGACTATCTAAAGTCACACAGATAGTTGAAGAGATACATAAAAAGACATAAGAAATTCAGCAAGGACTAAGGGAATTGAATGACAACATGAAACACACAAACATACAGATTATTGGCATCCCAGAGGGAGAAGAGAAGTGAAAGGGTGCAGGAGGAGTGTGAGAGGAAGTAATGGAGAAAAATTTCCCAAATCTTTTGAGAAACATGGATGTACATGTACAGGAAGTGCAGTGTACTCCAAACAGTAAAATTATAACAGGCCTATCCTGAGACACATGCTTATCATATTGTTAAATGCCAAAGATAAAGATAGAATTCTGAAAGCAGCAAGAGAAAAGACATCCATTATCTATAATGGAAAGTTTGATAAGATGAAGCACTCGTAAATCATCTGAAGCAATGGAGGTGAGAAGGCAGTTATATGATATAGTTAAGGTGCTAAAAGGGAAAAAAAATGCCATTCAATAATTCTGTATCTAGCAAAGCTGGGCCTTCAAGAAATTCTAAAGGAAGTGATGCAGTTTGAAAGGAAAAAAAAACAAAAAACAAAACAGGAGTAAAAAGGCTGAAGGAGAGTGTAGAAAGGATGATTAGTAAAAATAACTAAAGGGATACAAAGAGAAATAAAAACAAAAATATACCATAAATAATTTCTAAACAAAAAATAGTTAATGTAAATAATGCTTTGGAAATAATAATGTAAATGTTAATGGTTTAAACATTCCAGTCAAAAGACATACATTGGTAGAATGGATAAGGAAATATAACTCATCCATGTGCTGTCTACAAGAAAATCATCTCAGACCCAGAGAAACAAAAAAGCTGCAAGTGTAAGGTTCAAAAAAGATTTTACAGACAAACAACAAACAAAAATGGTTGGGAGTAGGTATACTAATATTGGATAAAATAGATTTTAAATGCAAAATTATTGTAAGACACAAATAAGGACACTATATATTAGTAAAAGGGGTAATCATCAAGAAGAAAGAACACTCATGAATATTTATGCACCTAACCAGGGTGCTCTAAAATACATGAAGCAAACATTGGAAAAATTAAGGGGAGAAATAGATGTCTTTACAATTAAAGATGGGTTTTAATACATAATTTCCACCATTAGAGAGCACATCTCAACAGAGTGTTAATAAAGAAATAGAGACCTTGAATAATACATTAAATATTCTAGACCTAATAGACATAAGCAGAACATTGTACCCAAATACAGCAGAATTTACCTTCTTCTTAAGTGCACATGCATAATTCTCCAGGAGAGACCTCAAGCTAGATCACAAAACAAGTCTCAGTGAATTTAGAATGATTGAATTTATTCAATGTAATTTATCTGACCACAGTGGAATTAAGCTGAAAATTAATAATGGGTGGAAAAAAAGAATGAGCATAAAGTTATGGAACTTAACAATACACTCTTCAACCATCAGTGGGTCAAGGAGGAAGTTGCAAAAAAATATCAGTATCTGGACAACCAGCAAATGATGGCAGAGTAAGGAGCTCCTAGAATCAGCTCATGCTACAGGGCATTTTATAATAACCCAGAGCTACCTAAAGCACCTGATTGGGGACTCCAGAATACTAGAAAAGCATCCTGCAAAATCCTTGAAAGAATGAAAGGAGGAGACTGCCCATCTGCAGAGAAAGTTCCTGAATAGAGCAGTCCACACTGCAGAGGCGAGTGTCCATCCACCACTGGTGGCACAAGCTGCCTCCAGATATATTCTGTGGCTGGAATTGGAAGCTCCATTTCCCAAAAACAGGGAAGGAAGAGTAGATTGGGCACCAAATTCAGCTACTGATAAATAAATTTGACTGACTAAAATATAATCCTAAGAACAACTAAAATTTGAAACTTTCTAAGTCAGAATGAGGCCAATGACTGCTAATTTAACTGTGCCCGAAGCAAGTGGGGAAGTGGGGTGTACTGAAAATCATAGTGCTGGTAGGGAACCCCTTCTTTCTGTTCAGATTGGATTACATTTCTAGCCTAAGCCCAGGCCTACCTCCAGCAATGAGTATGGTTTGGGGGCCTTGCCAGCTTTTCTGGGAAACTACAGGCCCTACACCAGAGACCAGGGCTCATCCTACACTGGTGGAACAAGCCACCTCAGGAGCTATTCTGTGGCTGGAGTTGGAAGTTCCATTTCCCCAAAACAGGGGAGGAAGAGTTGGTTGGCCACCGACTTCACATACTAATTAGTAAATTTGGCAGGCTAAAGTATAACACTAAGAATAGCTATAGTTTGAACATGCAAAAGTTGGACAAGGGTCAGTAACCATCATTTTGACTCTGCCCCTGGCATGAGGGGAAGCCAGGCTGATTGAAAATCTTAGTGATGGTAAGGACAAGCTTTTCCCACCCATTACAGACTGCAGCCCTAGCCTAAGCTTCAGCCTCACCATTTGCAGGAAGGAGCTGGCAGGACCCACACCATCCTCTCTGGGTAACTGTAGATACATTTGGATGGAACAGACTGAGTAGTTGGATGCATGGGGCTCCATCCCTGCACTTCAAAAAGATAGAAGAGGAATGAATTTTCTCAGCCTCCCAGGGTAACTGCAGGCAATTTCAGCCCACACATCCTGGTTTGTTGAGTACCTTCAATTCCATTTCTATCTTTCCAACCCCAAAGGATAGGAGGGGATGGGGTTTCTTCAGCCTTTCTGTACAAATGCAGGCACTTACAGCCTACACAAAGTGAATTGTTGGGTGTCAATTGTTCTCTTCCCACCCCCTAAAGGACAGAAGGGACAGTACTCCCTCAGCCTCTCAGGACAACTCCAGGCTCATTTGGACAACATGAATTAGATTGTTGGGCATTCCAGAGGGTCGATCCCCACCCTTGGTAGGGAGAGGGAGAGCCTGTGCTGCATCAGTCTACCTGGGCAACTGGGGACATTTTGGACTCACATAGCGTAGATTGCTGCCCACACCTGCAGCACCTTCCCTGCTAGAGGCAGGGGAGGAAGGGGTGTGAAGCTTCATTAATCTCTCTGGACAACTACAGATGGTCTTGACCTGGATGTCTTGGATTGCTACACATACTACTGTGGCTTTGTCCTTACCCTGAAAAAGGAGAAAGGTGGGAGAAGATTCATAGGTCCCTGGGGCAATGCAGGCAGCTGGAGCCTCCACAGCTTATAGCACCAACTACATCCTTGGCTTCTACTACACAACGAACAAAGGAAAAAGGGTAAGAAAGTCCTAAGCTAAATTGAGAAACTGCAGCCAGAATGAATACATATAGTAAGGCAGACACCAAGACACCAACAAAAAACTACAATCCATACCAAGAACAGGAAGATATGGCCCAGTTAATGGAAATAGTTAAGCCTCTAGATGACATAAAGGAGTGGAGACAACTAATCACAGCTGTTCAAACAAAATCTCCTTAATGAATTCAATTAAATGGCTAAAGAGATGAAAGATATTAAGAAGATATTGGATGATCATGAAGAAGAATTTGAAAGCATACCTAGAAAAATAGCAGATCTTATGGGAAAGAAAGGTGCAATACATGAAATTAAAAATACACTGGAGTCATATACAGTAGATTCTAGGTGGCAGAAGAAAGGATAGGTGAGTTTGAAGACATAGTCTCTGAAAGCAAACTTACAAAAGAACACATGAAATAAAATGAAAAAAAATTGAAAAAGGTCCCAGGAAATAAATGACAGCAAACATGTGGGTGATGGGTGTCCCATAAGGAGAAGAGGAGGGAATAGGGGCAGAAGGAATATTTGAAGAAATAATTGTAGAAAATTTCCCAACTCTATTGAAGGACATAGATATCCATATTCAAGAAGCACAACACACTCCCATCCAAATAAATCTCAATAGACCAACCCTGAGACACATACTAATCAGAATGTCAAATGCCAAAGGCAAAGAGAGAATTCTGAACAGCAAGAGAAAAGCAATGCATAACATATAAGGAATATCCAATAAGATTAAGCATGGATTTCACATCAGGAATGATGAAGGCAAGAAAGCAGTGGTATGCTATATTTAAGATACTGCAAGGGAAAATTGTGTGGGAGATAGTGTAGACAACAATGTGAATGATAGTCCATGCTCAGTGGCAATGCCCCAGGATGTGTTTATCAATTACAATGAATATGCAACACTAATGAAGGATGTTATGTGAGAAGGTGTGGGGGGTGACGGGAGTGGGGCATATAGGAACCCCTATATTTGGTGTAATATTATGTAATCTAAGTATGTTTTAAAAAGTAAAACATTTTACTATATATGATATTGCCAGCCAAGAATTTTATATCAGGAATGATTGTCTTTCAAAAGTGAGGGCAAGATTAGAATACTTGCAGATAAACAGTAACTGAGAAAGTTTATATCAGAGACCAACTTTGCAGGAAATACTAAAGGGTGTGCTACAGTCTGAAAAGAAAAGACAGGAAAGAGAGGATTGGAAGAGAGAAGAAATGAAGATTATGTCAGTAAAAGAAACTAAAGTGTTGAAAATGTGGTGAAAATAAAATATGACAGATAAAACCCAAAAGTCAAAATGGATGTAATAAGAACTATCTTTACAGTAATACCATTGAGTATTAAAGGTATAAGCACCCCAATTAAAAGACACAGATTGGTGGAATGGATAAGAAAATATGAGCCATCTATATGCTGTCTGCAAGAGACTCACCTTAGACCCAAGGGCACCAATAGATGGAAAGTGAAAAGCTGGAAAAAGATATTACATACATGTAGTAACAACAACAAAAATCCAGATTAACCATACATATATCAGATGAAATAGACGTTAAAAGACAGTATATATGTGAAATCTGAGGTGGAAGTAAAGGAAAAAATTCTATTTACAAGAGTGACTAAAAGAATCAAATATTTGGAAAAAATGTAAGGATGTAAAGCACTTGTATTTAGAAAACCACAATGCATTGTTAAGATAAATCAAAAAAGACCTAAATAATTGGAAGAACATACCATGCTCATGGTTTGGAAGACTAAATATCATTAAGATGTGAATTCCAACAAATTGGTACAGAGATTCAATGTAATCTCGATAACAACTCCACCAGTGTCTTTTATTTTTTTTATTGTGGGTAAAAATCAAATTTTTCACAATACAAACCAATATTTGTAAAATGATATACAGATATATATATATGTATATGTGCATTTGCTTACATAAATTTTTTTCATATATATTTTACAAGATGCTTAGATTACATAGATTTTATACAAAAATTACAGGGATTCCCATCATCTCCACCTCCCATACCTCCCATAACATCTCACATAAACATCTTTCATTAGTGTGGCACATAACCTGCAATGGATATACACATCCTGGACTTTGCCACTAAGCATAGACCACAGTTCACATTGTAGACCACACTGCCTCCCACACAGTTCTGCATATTATATGCTGATGTAAAATGGCCTATATCCATCGCCACAACGTCAAGCCAGCATCTATTAAACAAATAGAAAACACAGTTATCAAATTCATTTGGAAGGGTAAGGTGTCCCACAGAGCCAGACACTTCTTAAAAAAGAAAAGTGA
Organism: Cabassous unicinctus; assembly: GCA_029593785.1. Taxonomy (NCBI): domain Eukaryota; kingdom Metazoa; phylum Chordata; class Mammalia; order Cingulata; family Chlamyphoridae; genus Cabassous; species Cabassous unicinctus. Next base: position 1,206 of record JAQZBX010050665.1, on the reverse strand, counting down.
AGTTGAAGGACTCTCACTTCTGGACTTTAAATCATATTCTTTAGCTACAGCGGTAAAAATATCATAGTACTGGCATAAAGATAGATCCTTAGACTAATGGAAACAAATTGATGGTTCAGAAACAGACCATTACATCTATGCTCAAGTGTTTTTTGAAAAGCCTGTCAAACCCACCCAGCTTGAGCAGAATAGTCCATTCAACAAATGGTTCTGGATGAACTGAATATCCATAACCAAAAGAAAGAAAGAGGACTCCTATCTCACAACTTATACAATAATTAACACAAAATGCATCAAAGATCAAAATATAAAAGTGACAATCATAAAGCTTCCAGAAGAAAATATAGGAAATATCTTCAAGACTGGTGGTAGGTGGTGGATTCTTAAAGGAGAAAAGATGAGTGCTGAGAAGGACCACTGATGCTTAATGCATGTAGAAGTTTTAATTTGCTTTACTGTATACATGTGGAAATGCATAGAGTTGATGATAACACATTATAGTGAGTAACAGCTGGTTTATAAATGAGAATGTGGCTGGAAAGGGTAGTCTAGGGATGTAAATGTCAATGGAAAAGAAGCTAGAGAATAATCTAGGGACTGAATAAGACAGCAAACCCAGAGGTGGATGAGAATTGTCGTTGAAGGTACAGATGAGTTAAAGCAGATGTATGTCACTATTGCTGGGTGGTGGGAATGTGGAGAAGCATGGGAAAAATACACCTGGAGAGACCTATGGAACTTGTTTAAAAACAATGCTTTAAGATTCATACATTATGTCAAGGATGCACTCTGTTGATAATGTGAGTGTATGGGAAAAGTGTGCTATGGATGGTGGGTGGTAATAGTCTGATGATATTATCTCATAATGTGTAACAAATATTCCACCATGGTGTGATGTGTTGTTGAGAGAGTGCTGTATGGGAATTCTACACATGTGCATGATTGTTTTGTAAGTTAAACTTCTGTAATAAAAATATATTTAAAAAGTAATAATAGGGAGGGTTGGGGGAAAATACACTAAATGTAAGATATGGACTATAGTTAGTAGTAAAATTTTGATGATATTTTTTCATAATTTGTAAGAAATATCTCATAACAATGTAAGGTGTTGATGGTGAGTTGATGTATGGGACCCCTGTACGATGTTATGCATGTTTGTTTTTTAAGTTCACAACCTTTACTATTCACTTATTGTTTCTGTATATT
>JAQZBX010050664.1:8403-19701 GCA_029593785.1 Cabassous unicinctus | reverse complement strand
TTTTTTTTTTTTCTTGCCTTCATCTTTGGAGAGGTTTTGGATCACAGAAGGTTCACAACCGTGGCAGCAGAGGAACATTGGTGTGGGGTGTCAGTGATGGTGGGATGCACAGGAGGTGGATCATCTGGGACATTCCTCTAAGGCATATGAATGTGTTTAAGTGTTAATGGGGCATTGTCATGGTGAGTGGAGATACACACAATACCCAAAGAATATCAATTCCCATCCTGGGGAGTTATGCTACATTCTCTAAAAGGACAGCAAGAATCCCCCAAGTACAGGGGCAGTGCCTAATGAAGGAGGACAGACCATTTCACTGGGCCCTTGATATTGATGATTGTACTTATGAATCTTTTCTTTTGAAATTGAAACTTAGCCTAGTATTATATGTTGCCTACGGGTGACCTCCTGAGGCCCCCCCTGTTGCTCAAATGTGGCTTCCCTCTAAAGAACACTCAGCATATAAACTCACTACCTTTCCCCACCCACCCCAGGCATGGGACATAACTCCTGGGGTGAATCTCCCTGGTACTGAGGGATTATTACCAAGAGCCAACTAGCAATGCACCTGGAAAAAGACCTTGGCCAAAAAGGTGAAAGGGTAAATATAAATGAGTTTTTATGGCTAAGAGATTTCAAAGTGAGTTGGGAGGTCATTCCAGAGGTTAGGTTTATGCAAGTCTCAGGAGGATCTCATTGACTGCCATAGTAAATATTGCCTCAGATAGCAGTGCTCCCCAGGTCTCTAGAGATATCCAGACACTATACGCAGGGCAGACAGGTCAGGAGTTTGGTGCCTTGCCAGTGAACCTTACTTTGGAATTGATGGCCCCCGTGTGACAGAGTTGGACTTATTTATGGTTACTTTACACATGGCTCTTCTGCCCTTTCTATTTGAACCTATACTTAATACTATACTTGATAGGTCCATGTCCAAGAGACTTAAATCTTTGGTCCATCCATGTGCCTGTTGGGCCCTGAATCTCAGCAGAGTTGCAACACCTACTCTCCAGCTCATTGGACTCACCTAGGACAACTAACAAAGTGATGATGATGGACAATGCCCATTCCAAGGAACAGAGAGAGACTGCAACTGAAAGCAAGATAGTTCCATCCATCTGCCCCATGGGATCTAAGACCCCTCTCAATTATAGGCAGAGCGGGCATCACCATCCCCAAATCCTCAAGATTGGTGATTGAACAAAGGAATAAAGTAGATGTATTATTATTCTATTGTAGACTTATGATTTTTCTGGCAATGGAAGAACTTTTATCATTGATATAAAGGTATTGACCACCAGAGGTTCTGAGGGGAGGGAGAGGGAAAAATAGGTGTAATATGGGGGCATTTTTGAGACATTGGAATTGTCCTGCACATCTTTGCAGTGACAGATACAGGCCATTACATATTTTGTCATAACTTACAAAATTGCATGGGACAGAGTGTAAACTATAATTTAAACTATAATCCATGGTTATTTGCAATGCTTCAATATGTGTTCATCAGTTGTAACAAATGTACCACACTAATGAAGGATGTTGTTAATGAGGGAAAGTGTGGGAGGGGAAGGGAGTGGGTATGGGAATCCCCTATATTTTTTATGTAACATTTAGGTAATCTAAAATTTCTTTAAAATAAAATTTAAAAAAAAAAGAAATTTTGAAGGACTTAGACATGATAGAAACCTACAATGGAGACAAAAAAGATTTACCTTTTTATCTTGTGAACAAAATCTATGGCAAAGAGAGGAGAGAGCCAAAACATTACACAAAGCAATCATGGAGATATAACAGACAAAGTCAGAAGAAAAATGTTCATTTCTCCATGCCTCTCTACCCTCTTCCACTAGTTTCAGAATTAAATTGCTCTTTTCTTTTGAGTTAGTAATTTATCTCTTTGATTTCTCAGTTATTGAAAAAACAACAAAATGTCATGTCTGCTGAAACTCGGGAAAAATTTCTTCCTTTTCTCAAGGAAAGGAGATACCTCCATGGCACAGCTCCTGAAGACATTGCTGAAAAATAGCACATTTAGTAATTCTCTTGGGCTAGATGACCCAATCAATAGTACTGATGGTTTTTCCACATATGAGCTTGATTCTTCCCACCTAGGACCTAGAGGCTTAATAAATCTATCATGGAAAGTCTGTTTCTAACAAGGCTTCAAATGACCAGGGTAAGAATAAGAGAGATGGGGATAAATTATGGTTTCTCCCTTCAGAAATTATTTCTTGTGAAACCAAGGGTAAGGTTTTAATCCATATGGTCTTATAACAACTATGTCTGTTTAATATTTATGGCCTTTAAGATGACAATTTTGTTTCAGTAGAATGGGATAGCAAACTGTTTTCTATGTTTGGCCATGCTTCTAAATTCTCATGATATCACCATGGGCATTCCTTGTGGCAGATGAATAGGCCAATGTATAGAGCCGTTCTCAGGCTCACAATTCACATGGGAGTCTATGTAAATAGAAAGTCCTGGAATTTTGCAGTCCTTGCTTTGCTTGCATGAACCGAGTAGACTTGGCCATATTCCTAAATATGTCTGATAGCCATATGTGGAATGAGTGGAACTCTATAATTTTTAGAGTCTAAGTTATAACTTCTGGCATCATGTGTTCTTCTTGCCCCTTTAGCACCCTGTGATGCTATCAAGTTCACTCAAGCAAAGGGTTAACTGTTTCTAACAAGAGATTCCAGAATGTGACAATTCTTGCCTTTAATTTTATAAAAGGTACATACACTTTCCTTTTGAATATTGCCTCCCCACTATGCTCTCTATCTTCTTTTTCTAAAACTCTGACTACTTATAGGTTGAAACTTTTTAGCTATTCTCTGTGTCTGCTGCCACAAATACCACATCATGGTTTGGCTTACACAACAGGAATTTGTTGGATCATGGTTTCAGAAGACAGAAGTCCAAAATCAAGGCATTGGCTAGAAGAGTTGCTTCCTCCTGGGAGGGTAGCATTCTGGCTGGCCAGCAATCCTCCAGTTCCTTGGTTTTCCTATCACATAACAACATTCTCTCCTTTTCTTTCTAGGTTCTTTGAATTCTAACTTTCAGCTCCTCCTTGTGGGCTTTCTTTCCTATTTGTCTCCAGTAATAGGATTAAGACCCATCCTAATTCAGTTGGCCACACCTTAATTAAAAATAACATCTTCAAAAGGTCTCACAGGAATGGAATTAAATTTAAGAATGATTAAGAATGATTTTTTCTGGGATACATAACTCAATCTAATCTACCAAACTATGATAACTTTTCAGTACTATATTCTGCACAATTTCTTCAGATTGAACATCTGGTTCACTAATTTTTTTTTCTCCTTAATTGGGTTTATTCTGCAGTTTAACCCTTTAAGTGAGTGCTTTACTTAAATGTTTTTTTGTTTTGTTTTGTTTTCTTTTCTTTTCAAGCCTTTGAGGTTTTTTTTTGCTGTTGTTTGTTTTGCTTTGTTTGTTTTATCTTTACTTTTAATATTGCCCAAGATATTTTTATGATCTTTTGTTCTTTGTAAAATGTTGTTACCCTTTTCATTTCTTTAAACATTGGAGTCATTAGAGTATGTGTTAATTTTTAAGTCCATATGAAAGGACATTTGGCAAAGAATTAAAATTGAGAAATAACTCCTAAAATTCATAAGTAAGCAGAAAAAAAATAAAATGTCAAAGAATAGCCATTTCAGAGAAGGAAAAACATTGGTGACTGAATATATAAAAAGTTTCAACTTTATTAATAATCAGGAAAATGAAAATAAAAACTATCATGAGGTATAATATGAAACCCCATAGTTTGTAAAACACTTCAAATGTTTAATAATGCCAGATGTTTTCAAAGATGTGAAGCAATGGGACCTGTGATAGCTGTACTGCTAGGAGTGAAGTTCTTAGATGCAATTTGTGAAATTATTTGGCATCTTTTATAAAGTTCTACATGCTAGGGAAACAAACCAATCCCATACTTTATAGAAACTCTGACACATGTATCCCAGAAACCAAACACAGGGCTGATTGAGGCATCATCATTATAATAGCAATCCAACAAACAAAACCAAACCCAAATGTTGGACAGAAAATGGATAAATGCATTGCAGTATATTCACAAAATTGAAAATTATACAGTATTATGAATGAAGTAGCTATACATCTACAAAGATGACTACTAGAATAATTATGAAAGAAAAATCAAAGTCACCGAAAAAATAAGCAGAACTTAAAAACACATTGTTTAGAGATCCATATACATTTGGTAAAAATGTAAAGAAAAACAAGGAAATGATTTTTTAAAAGTGTAAATCAGTTCAATGTTACATTTGGAGGACAGTTAAGGCCACTGGAGTTCAGAAATGGGAGTATTAAACATTTATGTAATTTCAGAATTCTTACTTTGATTTGTGGATCTATTGGTATTAATTTTGCTGTGCTTCATATATGTTTAACATTCTTTCATATGTATCAGCTAATCTAAAATTGAACTCTCTTTTTAAAGTACAATTTTAGAAGGATATATTAACAAGCTGTTTATTCTATGTAACACTAGGGATAGAAGGAATTATTAGATTATAAAAATCATTTGCTATATATTATGAACATCCTAACCTTTTACAATGCTCAGGTAATGTTTTTATTTAATAGCGGATTAGACTAGACAATAAACAAACTTCTTATCATTCTATTATTCTCCTTCCCTAATGTGAACAGCCTAAATCATCTCCTTCTAGTACCATCATCTTAGCCTAAGCACTGTGGACTGTCTTTGGGTATTTATCTTCACCTTGGTTTATTTTCCTAATGATGAATATTAACTGCTTTTTCATCACTATCTGTATTTCCACCTATTTATTTAAAAAAATACATAGATTATCTGTTTTATTTTTCAAATCATCTGTTTGCTTTGCATATTACATACACTTTTGAGTGGTGTTCTCTATTAAGGGGTAGCCTAAACTGGAGGACCTTTTTAGCCTGTAGAACAAGAAATCTTTGAAGGGACAGGAGTTTCAAAACTCATAAGGTAATTTGAGGGACCATTGTCCAATGCAACTGTTCTTTAGAGGCAAAAAGATTAGAAGATCCATGGAGCTGTTTGCACCCTATTAACTTGTATTTAGATTTATCTAAGGCTGTAAAATTCCAGATGTTTCGTCAAACCATGCCCACACTCACATTTCAAATCTTCCATATTGAGATAGGAGATTTTCTCTGGGACTCAAGATGAAAATGAGACACATTGCTGCTTTAAGGTGTTTCAAAATAAAGGTAAGGGTAAGTTTTTCTCATTGAAAAAGATGTTAGTATTTTTCTGGAAAACCATAACCAGAATGCTGTCATAAAAAAAAAAAAATTGGTGCTCTGTAACTCTCTAAAATTAATTAATTACAATGTTGTTTCAAGTTCCCAATACATTTATTTTTTCTTAAGCTACAAAAATTTCCTTATTTGGTTTGCTTTTTCAAAAACAGTCAGGTTCTTTTTAATTACTGAGCTCTATTTATGAATAGAGAGTGATCAGAGAAATGGAGGTTGTAGTTGGCTTACACTGTTCTTTTTTTATCTTCTTTTTTCCTGCTGTGATACAAATTATTTGCTTGTGCTTGCTGAAAGTGGCATTTTGCTTTGGGCTAAAGCAAACAAACAAACAAACAAAAAACACCTCAGTCATAATAATATGAGCATTTGTGTCCTATTCTTATTGCTCAGCTTCTGGAATGAAGTTAAATACCAGACCTGATCTCAGGAACACTGTTGTTAGGAAGTTTGAAATGAGTAAGTTAGTTGGGGTGAGGCTTAACAACATGATACAATAATAATTACTTACCCTTGTTGCAGTCATTTAACAACCCTGAGTCACTCCTTATTCCTTGAAAATTTGCCTGCTCATTTAATTTTACTGTCTCTAACACTAATTCTGTCATAATTCTTGCTGTTTCCAATAATAGGTGGATGATCATTCCAATACTCTTGTGTCTCAGGTTCTCTCTCTTATGGATTTTCATCCACTCTAACTCAGCTTAACCCCATGGTCATTATTTAAACCTTGTCATTACAAATAATTGTACCTTTCCATAATTTCAATTTTAAATATTTCATTTTTCACCACCATCTGTTTTTTACAGCCTCACTCCCTGTGATACCTAACTCTCACAATCCTTTGACTTTCTGTCACTTGATTCTGCCACCAATTCACTATCCTTTACTGATTTTACTTCTCTCTTTACACAGCTTATATTTCATGGTTAATCATCATAAATCTCCAAACTCATAAAGCCCTCAGTTCTCTTGACACTCTTGCATTGTGGTAATTTCTTAGCAAGACTCTAAACTTGATTAAAAGTGAACTTGGGTAAAGAATAAACTTTTAATAAAGAGGCCTAACAAATATAAAAACTTAAACAAGATATAATTTTTTTTTTCAACTAAAGTTATCAAGATGAATGGTCCAGCTTAACTAGGAGTCTCTACTCCATGCAAACTCTTGGGGACTCAAGTACCCTTTTTCCTCTACAACAGATTGTGCAGTATTCGCACCTTCCTGGTTGGAGCTGGGACATGTGCATGTCCATGGCTTTATTCACAGACTATAGAAAGGCATGTGGATTAATACTTTCTTTGAAGCAAGTGAAGCAGGAGAATTCCATACCATGTCTCAGGTGAGACTTTACAACTAGGCTATACCTAGTTAAAAGGGAATCTATGAAACAAAATCCTTAGCAAGGTGGACATGTGCATAACTTAACTTGACTACTATGAAAGCAATATGGAGTAAAATTTGGTGAACAATTAGTAAATCTTGTATATGAACAAAGCAGGAGAACATCATATAACCATGTTGACTAATCTTATTTCAAATTCAGGACTACTAAACCCTGGTGGTCCCTTAATGCTGTTTAGCAATTGTAATATTTTGTTTAAGCTTTTCCTTTCTTTACTCTCTTGTATATGCATCTATAACATTTTTTAGATGTACTTTTTTTCTTTATTAGAGAAGTTGTGGGTTCACAGAACAATATCTTTAACTTTATTTTCTCTTACGTCACTGAGTAAGCAGAAGCAAACACCAATTCCAAACATCCCCCTCCATCACATCTACTTATCTTTCCATATTAGCAACCATATATATATATATTTCCCTCTTACTTTAGTCCCATTCTCTGTGATTGTAAACCAAATCCATCCATGGGGTACATTAGATCTTATCAGCTTGCACCTATCTACGTATGTCTTTCCAAGATTTTTTCTCTCTTTTGAATCATCAATTTCCTACTTTTAATTAGAACATTCACATCAGCATAAAAATATGATATTTCCTTATTTTTAAAATAAAGGCATGTCTCTTGATTCCATATATGACACTAGTTGTACTATTTCTGCTTCTCTTTACAATAAAACTTTTGAAAATAGTGGTTTTGAGGGGCTGTCTTCACTTCCTTCTCTCCCTCCCTTTCTCTCTCTCTCTCTCTCTCTTTGCCTCCAACATTCCAACAAAATGACTCTTCTCAGGGTTATAAATGACGTCCATCTAATGCCCAGTTTTCTTTGTTCATGTTACTTGACCTTCCATCAGCATTCAACACAATCACTCTGTCTTCCTAGAAGCACTTTATTAGATATGCATCATAGTGCAATCTCCTTTTACTTCTCTAGCTAGGCTTTTTCATTCTCATTCCTACTTCCTCCTTATCTCCTTGTCTGCTAAGTTTTGGAAATGCTCCTTAACTCACTTTTTCACCTGTTAGTATTTTGGTCCACATTCACACCTGTAAGTGATCTTATCCAGTTTTGCATCTTTAATATATGCTAAATAATCCAGACTCATGTATCCAACAATGGACTCAACAATTCTACTTGGATGTTTAACAGGAGTCTAAAATGTAGTAAGTCTGAAATGAGCATCTTCACCTTCTCCCATAAACCTTGTCCTCCCATCTCAATTAATGGAAACTCCATTCTTCTAATCGTTGACAGAAAACCTAGAATACACTATTTCATACTCCACATCCATTCTGCCACCAAATACTCTTTATCTTCACAAGATAAACAGAATCTAAACATTCTCCCCACCCCCATCACCAAAACTCTGGTCTAAGCTACCACTCTCTCTCTCTTTCATTGAAACAAGTACTCCTTAACTCTGTTCCTTGCTTCTACCCTTGACTCCTTGGTCTATTCTTAAGAAGATGGTAGTGTGATCTTGTTAAAACTAAGGCAAATCATAACAGTCCTCTACTCAAAATTTCAAGTGGCTTCTCACTGCAAAGAAAAGGTCTAAGTTCATTATAACCGCCCCTCTCCCTTCCCAAGTGTCGTTCCATCTTCACTCATGGAATGGTTCAGGGCATGGAATTGAGAATCTAATTCAATAGGTTCAAATTTTGGCCCGAACCTTTACCAGACATTATTTAATCTCTCTGCCCCTCAGTGTCCTCATCTGTACAGTGGGGATAATAATATACATGTCAGTTTCTAAGAGAATTAAATGAGCTAATAAATATAAATATCCTAGACCATCCCTGGTGCATTGAGAGTATTTAATAAACATTAGTTTCCACTGCTTTCTTTCTCAGTCACTCACCCCACTCCCCAGTGACCTTATTAATGCTCCTTAAATATGTCAGGTACATTCTCATTTCACAGCCCTTGCTTTTTACTTTGGATGTCACATCGCCCACATATTCTGATGACTACTTCCCTCATTTCAGTTAAGAACCTTGCTTAAATTTGATTTATTAGTGGGCTTTTTTTCTATGACCACCCTATTTAAAATTGAATTTCCAACCCAATAGTGATACTCCCTATTTACATCTCCTAGATTATTTCTCTTATAGAGCTTTTCATTTTCATGTAAATGTTCATTGTACTATCCCCAAGTGGAGTAGATATTCAATAAATATGTTAAATAAATGAACAAACAAATTTTAATTTACTGAGTGCTCATTGTTTCTCAGGCACTGTGCTCAACTTACATACATTTATCAAATTTTGTCCTTACAATAATCCTATGGACAGATATCATTATCTCTGATTTACAAATGCAAACCAAACCTCAGAGAAGTCATGTAACTTGCCAAAGTTCACAAAGTTTGACAGTGGTAGGAATTGGATTCAAATTAATATCTGTATGCCTCTAGTATGCATTATGAATGGATGCAATACAGTTCTGCTACTACCCAGAAGCATGTCACATTTCACAGGTTAAGGGCACAATCCTCCACAAGACTGTCTGCACATTAAACACAAGTTGGCTGCAAGTTCAGAGGATCCCAGGACCATCCTCACTTTCTACCAACTGGCTACAAATTCAGGGGTTTTTGCGTATTGAAATGAATTAATGATCTTGAATCCAAAAAATATTGTAAATACATTGACCACAATTAGAATGTAAGCAAATTGAGAAAAACATGTTTTAAAATAAGTGATACCAGGCATTTGTGAGAAGATATGATATAGACTGGTTTGATGCCAACCAAGATGGGGCCTTCCTCCGTAATGATGATGACTACCAGTCCTCTGAGGCATAAAATTCCAGAGCAGAAGCCCTACAGTGAGTATCAGAGGCAGGCAGGCTGATACCAGGTTGCTCTGACCCCCAGCTCCAATGCCTGTGCTGTGCTGCAAGGCTTGCTGTGATCCTTGCCACTGTACTGTTACCAATGCCCCCTGTCTGTGGCTTTGGAACCTCCCCCTGTTAATACCACCAGGTACCTGGTTCCTAAGACCTCTCTTAAAGGTACCTTCCTACCTTGTATCATTCCTGGGGCTGATGGACTTTAGAAACTGGAGTCCTTTACCATTAAACAGGTTGTATGCCCTTGACCTCATTAATTTTTATTGGTTGTGTTGGCAGCATGTGATGAAGCAAGCAAATAAATTGCATTGAGCATTCAAATTATGGAGTCTGTTTTCAAGTGCTGAATTCACTTTCATTGAATCTGCTTTTGGTTTGTTAGGACAATTACACTTAGACAACAGTGCTTCCCACTACCCGCTCAGGTCTGATCATTCACTAGAATAACTCACAGAACTCAGGAAAGTATTATACTAAAGATTACAATTTAATTATAGCAAAAAGAATACAAATAAGGAGTTGAAAGAAGAGAGGCACAGGGCAAGATGTGAGAGAGAGTCAAACCAAAGCTGTCAGTGCCCTCTCTGGTAGAGTCAGGACTCATCGCCCTTGGATACATCAATATGTACTGCCTGTAAGGAATCTTACCAGAGCATGATGGAATCAAAGTCAATCTTCAGTCTCCCTACTTTCTCAAAAGTTAAGTTTATATTATGTGACTCTAATGCTAGAAAGTCCAACCCCCTATTCCTATGGTTGAGCTTTCTGGAATGGCCAACCCTTACCCTAAAATTGCTGGTATGGATGGCCCTACCTTGAGTCCTCTCCTTCCCATTAACTACCAGGTGTGGTTCTATTAGGAGAAGGGGATCATACATAACAAGAAACTCCTACCACTAGGAAAATTCAAGTGTTTGGAGTTTATTCCTTGCAGAAACCAGGTCAAAGACCACACCTCTCATTGAAGGTTAAATCCCTTACTATATAATTGTCCTTTAAATAACATATTTACTTAATTCTTTTGATTTTCATTTTACAGAAAAATTATAATTGCATATACTTTATTCCTAGACATTGATAATTGTCCTGGATAATGTTTGCATGTATGTAAAGCTTGTATTTTAGTGTTGTGCCCTTTTTAAAAATATTTGAAGACATTGTGTATATACCTGAATTTTTAAGCCATATTCCAAAAAGAATTGTTTCTAATTAATTCCTTTGATGAAGAAACACACATATTCATTCAAAATTTATTACTCTACTATATAATAAACATTTTTCCTGATTACAAACACATTTCATGTGGTTAACAACTGCATCAAAGTTAAAATTTGAAGAACACATAAAATTCTGCCATATCTTCTCTCATAACTTGCCTATTTGAAAGGTAATTAGGCCCTCAGTTGCACTTGCAAATAAAGCAATACAGGGGCACAGTAAATCCTTAAATCTATTATTTAACCCTAACGATTTTAAGTTTGTAAATATGAATGCTTAATTTCAGAAGACTGTAGTTAACAGTAATGTTGTAATATCCTTGCATCAATGTCAAAGAAGGTACTATATTGAAACTAAGGGTCAGTAATGGGGGAGTTTGGGATTTTTCTTTTGAATTAAGGAAAACATTCAAAAATTTACTGAGGCAATGACTAAACAACTCTGAATTAACTGAAAGCTGCTAAGTTGTCCTGACCCGCGGGACAAATCAACGGCGGCGACGAGCTATCCAG
>JAQZBX010050663.1:0-19595 GCA_029593785.1 Cabassous unicinctus | reverse complement strand
TCTAATCCAAAACTTGGCAGTGGTTTATGGGTGAATTTTTCTATATATTTCTGTTAGGTTTTATTGCTTTATAGTATTATTGAAATCTATTTCTTTAATGATATTGTGGCTAAATGTTCTATCCATTATTGAAAATGATTTATTGAAGTCTCCTACTATTAATTAGAACCATCTATTGCTCCCTTCAAATACATATTTGATTCACATATTTTGAGACTCTACACATTATATATTGTTCTTCTTTCTCCCTTGTAATCATTTTTAATATATTTTTTTAAAGATACTTTGATTGCATAAATTGTTACATTAAAAAAATATATGGGATTTTCCTATGTCCCATTACCCAGACCTCCTTTGATCCCATATGGCTGATGGATGGGACTCTCCTGCTTGCAGTTGTAGACTCTCTCAGTTTCATGGTGTGGTGGTTGTCCATCATCACCTCCCCAACAGCTGTGCTGGGTGAGCCCATTGAACTGGATAATAGGTGCTGCAACTCCACTGAGGCTCAGAGCCCAGCAGGCACATGGACAGCCCAGAGATTCAAGTCTCCTGGATGTACAACAATGAACTCCAGCACCAACTATAGGTTCAAACAAAAGGGACAGAAGAGGCAAGTGTAGAGGATTCACATCTGAATCCAATTCTGTCACACTTGGGAGCACAATCTCCAAAGTAGGGCCCACTGGAAGCCACTAAACACTGGAGCTATTTGCCATGACCACAGGACCTGGGTGTCTCCAGAGCCCTCAGGAGCCCCACTGTTTGGGATAGTGTCCTCTCTGGCTATCTATGAGATCCTGCTGAGATGTGCATAAGCATTACCTCTCTGATGACCTCTGACTCAGTTTGAAGTCTCTTATCCATATAAACTCATTTGTCTATACATTTTTCCCCTTTTATTCAAGGTCTTTTTCCAGTTGTATCACCAGCTGGTGCTTGGTATTAATCCCTCGGTGCCAGGGAGCCTCACCCCTGGGAGACATATAGCTCCCTGGGAGGAAGGTAATGCATCCATAGACACTGGGGAAGAAATAGAAGAAAATGACAATGTGCATACAAGACAACATATATTACAGTGATGAAAGGCAAAATGTCAAAAAAAATTTTTAAATATTTTTCATTTTTTTAATACCTCATTTTTAAAATTTATTTTAGTTTTAGTTTTTCTAAATTTTTGTGTATTTTGTTTCTTATGTTTAAACCTACCATTATTATTTCATTTTTCTATTAATTGAATTTGGCAACATTCTTGGCTTAATTTTTAAAGAAGTTTTGGAACACAGAAGGGTTGCAACTATGGCGGGGAGGATCAATGGTGTGGGGTGTCAGTTATGGGAGATAGATGGGAGGAAGTTCACCTAGGCATACATATAAGGTATATAATTCTGTTCAAATGTTCATGGGGCATTGCCACAGTGGATAGAGATTCACACAACAGCTGAAAGATTGTTGAATCCCCAGCCCGGGGAGCTCTGCCATATTCTGTAATGGAACAGAAACAATTCCCCAAGTACAGGGACAATGACTAGTGAAGAAAGATGGTACATTGATGGGCCATTGATATTGATGACTATGCTTAAGCCCTCTGCTTTTGAATTTGCAACTTGGCCTAGTGTTGTCGGGTGCCTAAGAGTTACCTCATGAGAGCCTCCTTGTTGCTCAAATGTGGCCTTTCTCCAAGCCAAACTCAGCATGTAGACGTAATCAATTTTTAGCCTATTTTAACTTATATTAGTATAGCTACCCAAGCTCTCTTTTGGTTATTACTATATGCATGGGATATTTGTTCCATCTTTTGACTTTCAAACAGCATGTGTCTTACAATTTAAGGTGAGTAGCTTCTAGTAGCAAATTGTTAAGTCAAGTGTTTTTCATTCATTCTGCCTATCTCTGCTTTTTGACTTTTAATGCATTTACATTTAAAGTAACTACAGATAATGCAAGACATTCTTCTGCCATTTTGCTTTTTGAACTATTAAAAAATTTTTGTCAAATAATTATTTCTTTAATGCCTATTTTCATTTTTATGTATAATTTTGAGTTTAAATTAATATCCTAGATGTATGATTGATTTATAAGGTGGCATAAGACAGTCCAGGGTTCTGTTGCCCCATAAAAATCATTGAAGAATTAGCAAAAACTAGTCCTTTCACCAGGAAAGCATTTAAAGGGTTGCAAAACTTTGCAAATTTTGACATGAAAATGAAGATTTTAAAATGTTAGTAGATGTTTGTTGTACACTTGCTGCCTCCTCCCTAATTCTTACCCAGCACAGTGTGGAACCATCCTTCAGTTGTGTACCTAGCCCTGATCTGGAGGGAACAGAGTAACCCCTATGTGCCTACTGTTGCACTTATATAGCAATGCAAACTGATCCAGTAAAAGCCTGAGAGTGTGAACCAGGAAACTCATCTCTGGCTTGCTCCCAAAACTTGCCCTGAAGGCAGAAGCACTTTGTGGACAGCTAACTCAGCATGAGATACAACTAAGACAGAGCAGCACGGAGCAAAGAATTGTTAACTTTAAGACAGAAAATAGAACCCCCAGAGAGGGGAGGGGTCTATTTAATAGGAATTAGAAGGGCCATTTGGATTACTGAAAATTGGGAATTTTAAGGCAACAAGGCAGCAAAAGCCAAGGATAAGGCAAGGGATCAGAAAAGACCAAGAAGAACTGCTGTAGCAGTTTGATATTGTTATGGATTCCAAAAATAGGTATTGCATTAAGTTTTTGAACTTGTCTTTTCCTCTGGGCATATTAGATTGAATTGGATTCAGAGGTTTCACTTTTACTTGAATAAATAATGATTAAGGATTTGATTGTGCCACGTCAGTAGGACATTGAGTCCCCTTGGAGGGTGGGGGCTCACAGAGAAAACAACATGGCAGAAGAGAATATTATAGTTTTAATCCTGGAGTCCCAGGAAGTAAATACACAGAGAAGCAGATACATGAGGAAAAAGAGAAGTCTCCATTAGACCCAGTAGAAGTCCCTGACAGCTTATAGCTAGCCTTTTGGAAGAGCAGGACAGTGGAGCCCAGAGGGAAATGTGTCCTGGGAGAGAGACAAGACTTTTCCCAGCCTACAGCTGATATTAGAAGAAGCTGGGACCATAGAGCCTTAAGAGGAAGAGGAAGCCTGAACCCTTGCAAATGTCAGTAGCCATCTTGCTCCAACACATGGCAATAGACTTTGGTGAGGGAAGTAACTTATGCTTTATAGCTTGGTAACGGTCAGCTTCTACCTCAAATAAATACCCTTTATAAAAGCCAACAGATTTTTGGTATTTTGCATCAGCAACCCTTTGGCTGACTAATACACCTGCTCTCCACTTTTGCTTCTGTGATGATAATCTTCTAGATAGGTGGGCTAAACTCTGAAAAAGAATACCAGCCAAAACAAAACCAATTTGCAAAGACTGTGAAAGGTTATTTATTTTATTTGCTTTAAATGTTTGTTTTTGTGAGCCTCTGGTAATCAAGGAAATCTCTATTATATTGTTAGCTGAATGCAAAGTTAAGAAAAAGATAGCTTTAGGAATAAATTCCAGAATTAATACACTAAAATATTAAAATTTATGGTGTTCAACAAATGCTTACAAGGCAAAGAATCAAAAAATGATGGCAAATTCAAAAGAACAAGATAAAATGTCTAAAACAGTCACCAAAGATTACCCAACTTTATATACACAGGAAAAGGTCTTTAAAAATATCTTTAATATGCTCAAGAAAAAAAGGAAAAAAAGAGAAAGAAGTAAAGGATATTAGGAAAACAAGAAACCTAAATAACAAATTAGAAATATAACAAAGGAAACAAAATGCTGGAGTTGGAGATGAAAATCAAAGAAATGAAAATACAACTATATGGCTTCAACAAAAAATTAGAGCTAGCAGAAGAAACAGTGAAGTTGAAAAGAAGAAAACTGAAATGATTAAGGCTGAGGAGCAGAGATTAAAAAGAATGCAAAAACTGAACAGAGTCTAAAAGTCCTGTGGGACACCATCAAGCATACAAATATATGCATTGTGGGAGTCCCAGAAGGAAAATAAGGAAAGAAAGGGATTGAATGTATAAACAAAGATATAATGGCATAAAACATACAAAATTAAACGGAAAATATTAATATATGCCTGTATTTAAGCAGCCCAATGAACCTCAAACAAGAAAAAACTCTAAGAGAACCATGTACAGACACATAGCTGTAAAATTGCTGAATGTCAAGAACAAGAAGAGAGTTCTGAAGGCATGCAAGAGATAAACTATTAATTATGTACAAAGGAATCCCAATAATATCAAGTCTCATTTCTTTTCAGGAAACATGGAGGCATGATGGCAGTAGAAAGAAATATTTAAAGTGCTGGAAGAAAAGCAATTGCCAAACAATATTATATACACTGATAATGTCATTAAAAAACTAGGGAGAGATTAATACTTTCCCAGCTAAAAAGTGAGGACCTACAGGCAATGCTTAAAGGAGTCCTAAAACTGAAAAGAAAAGGACACCAGACAGTAAAAGTAATACTTTTACCTCCAGTAAATGTAATATAAGTAATTATAAATGCCATTGATATAATATTGCATTTTAAGAAATATAACACCATTTTTACTTCTAAAAGGTCATGAAATGCAAATACATAAAAATAATGATAATCTAAGGTTATGGATATAAAATGTTTAAAGATACAACTTGATAAAAAGTACAACAAATGGTTAGAAAGGCAAAGGAATACAAGGGCAATGTTTGTTCATAATTTTGAAGATAGTTTTGTATTAAATAAACTGAGAAAGGGATCATGATGGTACAAAAAATCTAATAAATATTAAAGTAGGTATTAATGGAAGAATTTAGGGACAAAAAGGCAGAAAAAAGACAAAATAGTAAAATGACATAGAAAGGTTTGCATTTTCAATAGTTACTTCAAATGTAACTGGATTGGCAAAATGACTAAAAACACATGACCCAACTATATGCTGTCTAGTAGAAAGTCTGTGTAAATTATAAGACACAAATAGTTTTAAAGTGAAAACATGAAAAAAAAGTCCCATTCAACTAGTAAAAAGAGAGCTGGTGTAGCTAGACTAACATGAGTTAAATAGGCTTTAGGTTATAAAATGTTACAAGGAAAAAGGACACTATATACAGAAAAAAGGATGAATTCAAGAAGAAAAGACAATGATTTTAGATATATGTTCTTAAAAAAAGAGCAAAAATAGAGAGACGAAATATTGACATATTTGAAGGGAGAAATAGATGGATCTTTATTAAGCATAGGAGACATAAATACACCATTTTTAATTAATGATAGAACATCTAATCAGATTATCAATAAGAAAATAAAAAAATTTGAATGGTACTCTAAACCAACCATATATAAGTGACATATATAGAATAATTTCCCTAACAGCAGAAAAAAGTGCACATTCTTCCATAGCACACGAGTCCTTCTCAAGTATGGCTCATATATTAGATCACAAAACAAGTCTTAATAAATATAAAAAATTTGAAATCCTACTGTGTTTCTTCTGCAACCACAATGGAATAAGGCTAAAATTTAAAAAAATTAAAAAATTAAAAAAAAAAAACTGAGGAAGAGTGATAAATTAGCCTATGTTCCAATGAGCTGGCCGCTGAATGACGGCATCCACTGGCCTCGATGTTGGAGTTTTGATGGTGGAGAGAAGGCCCCAGGAGAAGAGAAGCGAGCCATTCACCTGATAGTCTACAGTTGATCTTGTGGAGGAAACAGAGGAGCTAAGCCTGGAGAGAAACACAGCCCCAGGAAGAGAAGATCCCAGGAAGCCTGAACCCTGGCAAATGTTGGCAGCTGTCTTGCTCCAACACGTGGCAATGGATCTTGGTGAGAGAAGAAATTTACACTTTAAGGCCTGGTAACTGTGGACTTCTACCCCAAATAAATACCCTTTTTAAAGACCAACCCATTTTTGGTATTTCACATTAGCACCCCTTTGGCTGACTAATACAGGAGGTAATTATAACTCAGTACAAAACAAGCTGAAATATATATTTCTCTTACTGGAGTCAGAATAATCCTGTGCTGACCATGGTCACCTAAGTGAGGTTGTGCCTCTCCCTCTTATGCCTCCTCCTTGCATCCCTCTCTTTCTACCTGTGCTGACTTATCCAGAATATTAGGACCTTGCTCCACCTGCAGCTCTTGCTCTGCTTCTTCTTGGACTACCTTATCTTCCTTATATAAATTAATGGAATTGAGTCCCAGGTGGAAAAACAAACCATGCTCATTCCCATTTATCAAGAGATTGTTGATGAGAAAAAAGAGGCATTTGGAGGTGTGATATGATAAGACATATCTCAATGGCATACTTTGAGAATTATTGATTTGTGGTTACCATTTGTAAAGCACTACATGTATACCAAGCTATGTGATTTAAATAATTTAATTAGCTTGATCATATGTAATTTAATAAATATATTTTTAGAGCCAACTATGGACTTAAAACTAAAACTTATCCAATGAATAGGTGTATTGTATACACATGGGGCTTCTGACCCTTCTGTTTGAACCTATAATTAGTACTAGAGTTTATAGGTGTACATCCAATAGACTTAAATCTTTGGGCTGTCCATGTACCAGCTGGACCCTGAATCTCAATGGAGTTGCAACACCTATGTCCAGTTCATTGGACTCACCCAGCACAACTAACAAGGAGATGATGATGGACTGTGACCATCCCAAGAAACCAAGATAGTCTACAACTGCAAGCAAGAGACTCCCATCCAACTGCCCTATGGAACCAAAGCCCCTTCTTAATTAGAGGTGGATTGGGCATCACCATCCCAGAATCCTCAGGATTGGGGAAGGAACTATGGACTAAAGTAAACTTACTGGTATTCTACTGTAGACTTACAGTGATTCCAGCAATGGAAGAAACTATGTAATTCACATGATGGCAGTGGCCACTAGAGGTTCTGAGGGCAGGGAAAAGGAAATACAGGTGTAATATGGGGGCATTTTTGAGACTTAGCAATTGTCCTGAATGACATTGCAACAACAGGTACAGTCTATAATATATCTTGCCATAATCTACAAAATTGTAGGGGAGAGAGTTTAAACTACAATGTATACTAAATCCATGCTTATTGGTAATGCTCCAAAATGTGTTCATCAATTGTAATGAAAAAAAAACACACTAATGAAGGATGTTGTTAATGTGAGAAAATGTGGGAGGTGTAGGGAGTGGGGCATATGGGAATCTCCTTTATTTTATGTAACATTTATGTAATCTAAGTATCTTGGAATTTAATATCCATGGATTTTAAGATGGTGATGCCCATGGGAATTCAAGTGTGTACTAAAGTAAACTTATTATTATTAGATGAACATGTAATATTGATATAAAGGCAGAGGTCACAAGAGGTTCTGAGGGGAGGGTGTGGGAAGAATAGGTGTAACATGAGGCATTTGGCAGATGTTGGAATTGTTCTGCAGGATATTGCAATGATGGATGCAGGCCATTATACATTTTGTCAAAACCTTTAAAAATGTGCATTGCAAAGTGTAAAATATAAACTATTGACCATGGTTAGTAGCAATGGAGCAATATGTGTCCGTCAATTGCAACAAATATATCACACTAAAGATACTGTTAATGGAGGAAAACTGTGGGAGGGGACATGGATGGGGTCTACATTTTTGATGTATCATTTATGTAATCTAAATCTTCTTTAAAAATTAACCTAACTTAAATTAAATTAAATTACGTTAAACTAAATTTTAAAAGAAGAAATCCATGAGCCAAGTTAATGGACGTTAAGGTCCTTCAGGATGATGGCAGAAGTTGCAGAAGGTGATGGAATCTTAAAATCATGAAAAGGAGCCATTCAGCAATTAGGAAATGCCAAAGATAAGAAAGGATAAAGGAGGATGCAGCTGGTTCTAGATAGCAGAAACGTATGTAAATTAGTAATTGTCAGGAGATGGCATTGATGAGTGAAGAGCCTACTGACCTTCATGGTTCATCCGCATTGTTTCCTGGCTGAATGATAGTCCCTTGCGTGTATATAGCACATTTTGTTTATCTATATATCTGCTGAAAAACCTTTGGGCTGCTTCTACCCTTTTATTTTGTGAATACTGCTGCTAAGAATATTGGTGTACAAACATTTGTTTGAGTCCTTGCTTTCATTTCTTTTGTGTATATAGCAAGAAGTTGGAATGTTGGGTCACATGGTGAGTCTATGTTCAACTTTCAAAATAAAAAGACCCACCTTCATATTTCAAGGTGCATACAGTGCATTTGAAGAAGAGGTACTCACTAAAGATGGATTTAGGGGAAGTAGTATTTAAATAAATAATTAGATTTTAGGTAGATAAAGGATCTGAAGAGAAATTTCATTAAAGAAGTGAAAGAAAATTTACAGGCCCCAAGGAAGTTTTAGGGGGTGGGTGATCATTAAGAGAACGGGACGGGGCCAAGGACACCCAGAACTGTATGTGGAGGAGAGCATGGGAAATGAGAAATGACCCAAAGGAGCAGTTTGAACAATGGCAAATATGATAGGCACGAGATGCAGGTTGGAATTAGCTGACCAGAAGTTTTGCAGAAATTGTTTTGGCAGAAAATTTAACAGACGGGGAGGAATATATTCTTTCTAGGAGACTTTAGAGTCAAGGCTTGTACACCTAAGGAGGCAGACAATGCAGATTATTTTAGTTCCTAAAACTTTGGCACATTCAATAATTTCTTGTTTTTTGTAAATATTTTATATTTAGAAATGGAAATTGTGAAATTTGTGAATTTAATGTTCCCAACTTTATAATTCTCTTGAATATTTTAAAGGCAAATTTTGTATGATCTTGATTATGTGATATACCTAGAATAAACAAATTCATAGAGACAGATTGCAGAGTACAGTTTACCAAAGATCATGACAGTGGAGGAAAAGGGGGAGTTATAGATTAATGTTTGTAGAGTTTCAATTTGTGAAGATGAAAAGTTGGGGTAATTGACATTGATGGTGGGAACACAATATTGTGAATGCATTTAATACAACTTAACTGTAAATGGAAAGTGGTTAAAATGGGAAATTTTGAATTTATATATGTATTACAATAAAAAGTTAAAAAAAGAAAAGTATTTCAAGGGAAATTCAAATCCAGGACACAGCTGTGCAAAACGTTAGCAGGTAAAGAGTAGCAGTACTCATATAAAGAAGGAAGAGGAGAAAATACATGATGGAAATAATGGACTAAATCTTTTTGATTTAGAGGAGACCATCGCAAAATATTTAAATAGTATTCAAAAATAACATGAAGGAACAATACAGACTTTTATTTATAGAAAGAAAATGGAATTTTCCTTAAAAAATATGACTCAACTAAAATTTATGGGGATACATAAAATGACCTGTAAGATTCACTCATCAACATGTCTAAATAAGGATATTCAAAGAAGGCTAAACAATTTTCCTCCACCAAACTTGTTCAGAGACAACCCTAGTGAGTAGCATATACTGCTATGATTTTTGTGCCCAGAACAAACAGGTAAAGCTTTTTACCCCTTTCTACATGCTATGCTCCATCATTGCAGGGGCATTGCATTATCTCTACTTGGCCTCCTACACCTGCATGCTTCTTGAAGGCCTCTACTTCTTCCTCACTGTCAAGAACCTCAAAGTGGCTGACTATGTCAGTGCAAGCAGATTCAAGAGGTACTCACAGCCTTTTGGTTATTGGGTCCCAACTGTGATTGTGGTTCTGTCTGCAGGGCTCAATGCCCATGGATATGGTGCACCTGTGTAGTGAGTGAGATGCTGAACTTGTGGTTATGGGAGAAAGTACATACCCCTGTCTACACATGAAACCAAGGAAAGGAACAACAGGAAGCTATTTGTTTAGAAAATCATTATCATTACCATTATTAATATTGATATTGTAAAGCATAATAGTAATAGTGGTGGTGACAGCAGCTCTAATTTACTGTCTTCTATGTCCAGGCTCTATGCTAAGCACTTGCTAAACAGTAATTCAATGAGCACTCAGAACCTCCACTTGAAGTAAGAATCATCCCTCTGTCCCCAGTTAAAAGGTCAACTGCAAGCAAGACAGTCCTATGCATCCTTCCCATGGGATATAAGCCCCCTCTCAATTACAGGTGGAGTGGACATCACCATACCAGAATCCTCAGGATTGGGGAAATAATTATGGACTAAAGTGGACTTATTGGTATTCTACTGTTAGACATATTGTGATTCTGGCAATGGAAGAAATTACAACATTGATGTAGAGCCAGTGGCCACTGGAGGCTCTGGGGGCAGGGAGAGGGAAAAACAGCTGTAATACAGGGGCTTTTTGGGGACTTGGGAATCATCCTGAATGACACTGCAATGACAGGTATAGGCCATTTTATATCATCACACATCACGCAGAACTGTGTGGGAAAGAGTGTACACTACAATGTGAACTATGGTCCATGCTTAATGGCAAAGCCCCAGGATGTGTTTATCCATTGCAATGGATGTGCCACACTAATGAAGGATGTTTATGAGGGAGTGTGAGGGAGGTGTGGGGAGTGGGGCATATGGGAATCCCTATATTTTTTGTGTAACATTTATGTAATCTTAAGTATCTTTTTAAAAATATATATATATTTTTTAAAAAGGTCAGGACACTGAGCCTCAGTGAAGTTTGCAAGATAATAGAATTAGTAGGTACCAGATCAGTCTGCTTCAGGAATGTGTGCTCTTTGCACTACAGGCAGCTGCTACTGTAAATCATTGGTTAAACAATACAAAACAATTGACCCATATTCTTGAATTTTTCTTCTCATCAATATCAAAGTGTTGGGAGGAAATAGTTTGGTAGTTAAAACATAAACAGATTAAGTTCTTTACATTACCACTCAAATTTATATTGCCATATAATCTTATGGGTAGAATCATTTTTTACAGGGTGGGAAGGATCCTAGAGATCATTTAATTCACTCCTTCCCTAACTGTACATATTACAAATATAGCCTGAAATTGGAAGAAAATATAATTATTTTGAAATTCAGAGAGCGAAGAAGTTCCCCAGAGATGAAATGATTTTTTTCTAGGTTAGTTACAGTGCCACGAGCAAATTCTCTATCAAAAAATATGCCATGTCTAAAGTCCTAATTCACCCACAATGTTGGCCATGAAATACAGTGTGCATGATACTTCAAACAATGTTTAAAAACTGGAAATCATGCTCTCTGATAGCCAAGTATTTTTGAGATACATTTAATCCCAAAAGAAGTGCTAAATATAAAATGTCATGTGAATCCTTTTAGAAAAGTCAAATCCTCACCATTCCTGTAAATATCCTGCCCCAGTCTGAGGTTCTGCCTGAATGGCAGAAATCTGTGGATTTCTATTTCCAGCTAAAGAGATTGATAGACATCTTACTCCATTCAGATCCTCTAATTTTGCTTCGCATAGTTTGTCTCCATTCTTACACACCTTATCTAGTTTCTGCCTTCAACATTTGTCTAACTCTAATCCATCCCACATCAAGAATTTTTTTATAACATCACTGCCCTGATGGAATTGTAAAAAAGTAAAGCAAAACTATTTAATTAGATCAAATTAACATCATGTTAAACTGCCTATATTTATATAACAGGTCTTTCATAACCTGGCCTCAACGTATTTATTCAAAAAATTTTTGAAATTTTATTTTATTAAAAAAGCTGTGTGTCAACACAATAATCATGCCTAAAATACAGAATTTGCATACACCACCCCACCATCACCAACTTCCATTGGTTTGGAACATTTGTTACAATTATTGATTGCTCATTTTTATAGTTGTAATGTTAATTAAAGTCCATGATTTAACATTGGGTTCGCTGTCTGTATAGTGCAGTTCCATGGTGTAGCAGTTTGGCAATTTGCTGAAGTTATGAATTCCAAAAATAGATATTGGATTATGTTTGTAAACTGATCTCTTCATCTGGGCATGATTAAGTTATAATTGGGGCTTTGATTGGGCCATGTCAGTAGGGTATTGAGTCCCACCCTTTGGTGGGTGGGGAATCAAAGATAAAAGGCATGGCAAAGGACAGAGTTGTAGGAGTTCTGATGTTGGATTCTTGAGCCAGAGCCCCAGGAAGTAAGCGAGCTTGGTCGTGAGAGAAGGCCCCGGGAAAAGAGATGAGTCCTTCACCTGAGAGTCTACAGCTGGCCTTGTGGAGAGAGGCAAAGCCTAGAGAGCCTCATAGTTTACAGCTGGCCTTGTGGCACAAAGCTAGCCTGAGCCCAGAGAGAGGCAAGCCCCCGGAAGAGAGGAACCCAAGAAGCCTGAACCCTGGCAGATTTTGGCAGCTGTCTTTCTCCAACACATGGCAATGGACTTTGGTGAGGAAAGAAACTTAAGCTTTATGGCCTGTTACCTGTGGACTTCCTCCCCAAACAAATACCCTTTATAAAGACCAACATATTTCTGGTATTTTGCATCAGCACCCCTTTGGTTGACAAATACACATGGATTAAAAATGTATTCTGTTACCATACATATAATTTAACATTTCCCTTGTCAATTATATTCAGATATATCTCTCATTGACCTTAATTGTGTTCTCAGTGTTGTGCTACCATCACTGCCATCCATTTCCAAAATATTTCCATCATTCCAAATAAGAACTTTGAACATTTTAAGCCAAAATTCCCATTAAGTATCACCACCCTATCCCCTGGAAGCCTATATTCTAGATTCTGACTCTGAGTTTGCTTATTCTAATTGTTTCAGATCATGAGATCATACAATATTTGTCCTTTAGTGTCAAATTATTTCCCTCAACCTTTTGTCTTCAAGACTCATCTATGTTGCCCAAAATTTTATTTCACACTGTTTTTCTGACCTTAGTATCCACAGTATACTACTTTCCAGACATTATTCAACCACACACTGCTGTCCTTAGTCAACTTTGTGTGGCAAATCTGATTTAACACCAGATGGGTCTTCAATTATGAATTATTTTCCCTATTTATTTATTTATGTATATTTGATATATTGCAAGTTAACAAAACTCTGATGCATACCAATCAAGATTTCATACATCACCCAACCTCTAAAATCTCAAATAGCTGTGAAACATTTTTTTTTACAAATGATGAAAGAACAGTGTCATAATATTACTGCTATTTAGAATCCATAGTGGGTTTTTTTTCAGGTACAGGAGAATGAACCTGGGACCTCGTATATGAAAAGCAGGTGCTCATCCACTGAGCTACACCCACTCCCCATAGAGTCCATAGCTTGTATTTGGTGTATTTTCTCCACAAACCATGTCATTATTAATGTCATGCATTTGTATTATATATTTGTTACAGTATGTAAGAGATCATTCTCATAATTTGTACCATTAACTACAGTCTAATTCACCCTGGGATTGGCTGTTATATGGTCCCCTGCCTTCTACAATCCAAATAAAATGTGCACTCAGTGACTATCAGTTTCATCACAGACTTGTGCAGTCATCAGTTCAGTCCATATCAAATGTTTTCATTACTCCAAAATAAAACATACCATACCCCTTTTGCCTCCATTATTGACCCTTAGCATTGATATAATACCTTTTTGCCATTGCCATAAATTATTACAGTATTACAATTAACTATAGTCTATACATTATATTAATTATATTTCCCATGTATCTCCATAATCCTAACACAAGAATTAATACAAAAGGAAAATTTTTGTATTTGTGCTATTAACCACAATCATCATCTAACACTGTAATCACTGTTATACAGTCCCTAGACCATCCTCTAATTTTATTTCAACTGACATTAACCTCCATAGATAATCACCTCAGCCACAATCACCTTCATAAATCAGCAGAGATGATTATACTCACTATAATGTGCCACCATCAACTCTAAATATCTCCCTACATTTACAAACCCCCTATTAAACATTCTACATACATTCTTCATCAGTTCCACCTTCTCCACCCACATTATTTCTCCTAGTAACATATACTCTAAGAGTTTAACTCCATGAGTTTACTCAACAAATTTAGTTCACATTAGTGAGACCATACAACATTTGTTTTGTGTCTGCCTTATTTTACTCAACAAAATGGCCTCAAGGTTCATCCATGTTTTCATTTGCATCCTGATTTCATTTCTTCTTATAGCTGATTAGTACTCCATCATATGTATATGCCACAATTCGTTTATTCATGGGTTGATGGACACTTGGGTTGCTTCCATCTTTCAGCATTTGTGAATAATGTTGCTATGAACATGTAGGTGCAAATATCTGTTCATGTCCTTTTCCTTCAGTTCTTCTGAATAAATCCCTAGGAGCAGGATGCCAGAATATAAGGAAGTGCTATATTTACTTTCTTGAGAAACTGCCAAACTGAATTTCACAGAGGCTGCACCATTTTTCCACCAACATTGAATGAATGTTCCCATTTCTCCATATCCTCTCCAGCACTTGTAGTTTTCTGTTTTTTTTAATAATGACCATTCTATAAGGCATGCAATTACATCTCATTATAATTCTGATTCATATTTCCCTAATAGCTACTAATGTTGAGCATTTTTTCATTTACTTTTTGGTCATTTGTATTCTTTGGAAAATTGTCTAAGTATTTCGCCCATTTTTTAATTGGGTTGCTTGTCCTTTTGTCATTAACTTGTATGATCTCTTTATATAACATGGAAAGCAAACACTTAGCAGATATGTGGTTTCCAAAAATTATCTCCCAATGAGTAGGCCTTGTTTAAACCTTCTTGAAAAAGTCATTTAAAGCACAAGTGTGTTTAATTTTGAGGAGGTCCTATTAATCTATTTTTTCATTTGTTGCTGATGCTTTGGGTGTAAAGTTTAAGAAACCACTACGTATCACAAGATCTTGAAGAAGTGTCCCTACATTTTCTTCTATGATTTTTACCGTTCTAGCTTTTATATTTAGGTATTTGACAATTTTGAGGTAATTTTTGCATAAAGTGTCAGATAGGGTCCTACTTTCTTTTGGCTATGGATATCCAGTTTTCCCAGCACCATTTGTTGAATAGACTGTTCTGACACAGCTCAGTAAGCTTCATAGGCTTGTCAAAAATTACTTGACCATAGATATGAAATCACTGTTTTGTGGAAATAATGCACATCCTTGTCTTCTTCCCTATCTCAGTGGGAAAGCTTTTAGTCTTTCACCATTGATTGCAATGCTAGCTGTGGGTTTTTCACATATGCATTTTACCATGTTGAGAAAGTTTCCTTCTATTCCTATTTTTTGAGTGTTTTTTTTTCATCAAGATAGGATGGTTTATTTTGTCAAATACCTTTGTGACATTAATTGAGATGATCATGTGATTTTTTATTTTCAATTTATCAATGTGGTTTGTTTTTTACCCTAATTGATTTTCTTGTGTTGAAGCATCCTTGCATATCTGGGATAAAGCCCACTTGATCATGCTATATAATTCTTTAAATGTATTTTGGATTCAGTGTGTATTTTTATAAGGATTTTTCCATCTTATATTCATTAGAGATATTGGTCTGTAATCTTTTTCCATAGTATCTTTATCTGGTTTTGGTATTCGGGTGATGTTGGCTTCATAGAATGAAGTTAGTAGCATTCTTTCTTGATCAATTTTTGGGAAGAGCTTGAGCAATATTAGTATTAGATGTCTTTGAATGACTGGTATAATTCACCTGTGAAGCCATGTGGTCCTGGGCTTTTCATCTTTGGGAATTTTTCAATGACTTTTTAAATCTCTTCACTTGTGATTGGTTTGTTGAGGTCTTCTGTTTCTTCTAGGGTCAATGTATTTCTAGGAATTTTACTAAATTGTGTACTTTGTTGGTGTATGGTTGTTCATAATATCCTCTTTTGATCTTTTATTTCTTTTGGATCGTTCTTAATTTCCACTGGTCATTCCTGATTGAATTCATATCTGCTGTTACATGCCTCTAATATATTTTTAACCTTATCCACTATGTCTTTCATTCCCATAAGCTCTGCTTATTTTCTTTGCAGGCTTTCAGATTATTCTTTATGTCACCCAGTATCTTCTTAATATCCTTTATCTCTTTAGCCATAGTTTTTTTCAATTCTGTTATTGATTTAGGAAATTTATGTGCTCATCATTATTTGTTATCTTAAATACTGTGTCAAGTAAGGATTTTTGGTTTGTTCATTTGGCTGGGCCTTCTCATCCTGTTTCTTAGTATAGCTTGTGATTTTTTGCTGATGTCTGGACATCTAAATATGTTGGTGAATTTACTCTGTTAATTCCCTCTCTTGCTTAGTGCTTTTGTTTCACACATTTCTTTGGTTTTTGGTTCAAATTATTCTAAATCTTTAAGATTGTCCAGCTTAAGTTACCAAAAGTAGACTAGGCACCCATTTTTTGGTGTGGAGACCTGGTTCAAAAGTGTCTAAACATGACAAACTCCGAAAAGCTTTTTTACTTGTTGCAGTTTCCTGGGTGAACCTTTCCATGGAATTGTGTCTTTCAACCTCAACTCATTGATGATTCTGGTCTGGCCACAGCCGACATTTAAAACGGGCTTCACCTACAAAACTGATCAAAGAGAAACAACTCTCCTTTTGATCCAAGGAAAAAAGATGTCCATTTCCCTCTCAGCTGGCTACAGTGAGATAAGTGTTGTCCCCAGGCTATTTGCCTTGAGGTTGGGTATGTGTGTCCTTCCCCGCCATGTGGGCTAGAATCTCACAATTTGGTTTCAGTCTCTTCATCTCTCTGCCCCTCTCCCTCCTGGAAGATGTGTAGCACTCTCCTGGTCTGAAGATCCCCAAAGCAGCTCCCTTGGGCAGCTTTCTGTCCTTCCTCCATTGTTTTTGTAAGAGATTTGAACCTGTTTCCTTATTTCATCATCAAGTTCCCTGCAGTCCATGATGAATGATTTTTAATAGAAACGTACTCTAAGCATTTTGTATACCCTAATCATATATTTATTCAAGACAATGCAGAACACTCAATATATATTTCCTGATTCTTTTATTTTTCTGTTACTGGTTCACCCTAAAAGGAGGGTTTAATTGGAATCGAGTAAGTCCTGTCTCTTTGATCATCTTGGTGGGTATATAGTGTATTTATTTATACATAAAGTAACATCAAACTAGATAGGATATAAACATGATAAAATAATAAATTAACATTTAAAATAAAAACGTCTTTACAATTATCTGAATTTGAATGTTCTATCTGAGCACTTAAAAGTCTTTAATATAAAATAGTGTGTTAAGGGTCAATGAAGGATATATATTAAAATTTCTGTTTATGTTTTTGACCTAAAAATTTCTCTTTGAAATTCTGCCAGTTTCCTGTGTATCATTTTATACTATGTTATTAGGTGCATACAAGTTTTGAATTTAATTTCCAGATAAACTGTTACTTTTACCCCTCCACTAACTTTTTAACTTTAAAAAATTATTAGAACAGTTGTCACTTTACAGAAACATTATGCAGAGAATAAAGAGTTCTCATATACCCTGCTCCCCACTCACAAATGCAGTTTTTCTTATGAACATTTTGCATTAGTGTGGTACCACTTATAGAATATTATTACACTATTAGTGTAGTATAGTTTACATTAAGGTTCAACTCAATATTGCACAGATTTTTAAAAATTTATTCTGGTAACACATATTAAAATTTCACACTTTATACACTTTTAATTATACTATTCAGTGCTGTAATTTAACTGAAAATGTTGTGCCACAATCACCACCATCCATTACCAAAACACTTTGATAATGTCAAACAGAAACACCTCCCATATCATTTAACTTCCCATTTCCCACCCCTACCTGGCCCCTGGTAATCTACTTACTACTGAATTTGTTACTTACTACTGAATTTATGAATTTGCATATTTAATGACTTCATATGTTTTATTTTAGGAGTTTCATAGTTTGGGGTTTTAAATTTAGGTTTTTGATCTATATTGTATATAGAAAGAGGTTAGGGTCCACCTTCATACATTTGAGTATGGATATCCAGTGTTCCCAACACCAATTTTTTTTTTTTTGTAAAATGATATATAAATACATATGCATATATGTGCATTTGTTTACATAAATGTTATTTGTTTTATATATATATATACATTTTTTAAAGGTGCCTAGATTACCTAAATATTACTCAGAAATTACAGGGATTCCCATGTTCCCCACCACCCACACCTCCAACAACATCCCACACAACCATTCCCCATCCGTGTCGTACAACACCCGCAATGGATATACACATTCTGGGGCCTTGCCACCCAGCATAGACCACAGTTCACATCACAGACCACACTCTCTCCCACAAAGTTCTGCATGGAATATTCTGATGGAAAATGGCCTACATCCGTGGCCGCTTCGCCACTCAGGACAAACTCCAAAGTCCCAAAAAAGCCCCAGTATTTCAACTGCCCCTCCTCTCCCTGCCCCCAAAATGTCCAGTGGCCACCAGCTCCACCTCACTGCTACAATTTCTTCAATTTCTTGAGTCACAATATGTCTACAACAGAACACCACCAAGTCCACTCTAGTCCACAGCTCCTCCCCCAATCCTGAGGGGACATGGAAGGTGGTGTCCACTCCACCTCCAAATGAGAGAGGCCTTATATTCCATGGATATAGTGGATGGGATTATCTTGCCTTCAGCTGCAGGCCCTCTCCTTTGCCTGGGATGGCTGTTGCCCATCGTCATCTCCTCGCCAGGTTACTTGGATGAGTCCATTGAGCTGTAGGGTAGGAGTTGCAGCTCCACTGAGATTCCAGGCACAGCTGGCGCATAGGTGGGCCAGAGGATACAGTCTCTGGAAATACACCTAAAAACTCCTGCATCACATATAGGTTTGAGTAGAAGGGACTGATGGACCATGTGCAGGGATGACTTGTTTGAGTCCAACTCTGTCACTCTCAGGAAAACAGATGCCAATGAAGAGCCCACTAATTAGGCATCAATCTCTGGGGCTATCCCCACTTGTAAAGTACCTGGGTGTCACCAGAGCCCTTAGGGGTCCCTCAGTGTGGGGTGATATCCACTTCGGTGTTCTATGAGATCCTCTTGAGTTATGCATATGTATTACCTCTGGGATGACCTCCTGACTCTCTTTGAAGTCTCTTAGCCATGTGAACTCATTTCTCTTTACCTTTTCCCCCTTTTATTCAAGGTCTTTTTCCGAATGTGTTGCCAGTTGGCACTTGGTATTAATCCATTGTTGCCAGGGAGGCTCATCCCCGGGAGTCATGTCCCACGTTGGGGGAAAGGTAATGCATTCAAATGCTGAGTTTGGCTTAGAGAGAGGCCACATTTGAGCAACAAGGAGGCTTTCAGGTGGTAACTCTTAGGCACCCCATAACAGTAGGCTAAGTTTCAATTAGAAGAGCAAATACTCATAAGGCTAGTCCTCAATAACAAGAACCCATCAGTGGGCCATCCTCTTTTGCCAGACACTGCCTCTGCAATCAGGGGACGGTTGCTGCTCCCTTGGGGAATGTAGCAGAGCTCTCCAGGCTGGGAATTCAGATTCCCTCATTAATTGAGTAATTGTCTATCCCCCGTGACCATGCCCCATCATTTGAACAATTTTATATATCTTTCATGTATATTCAGA
>JAQZBX010050662.1:0-19596 GCA_029593785.1 Cabassous unicinctus | reverse complement strand
TTGCCAATTGCATTCAACAACATATCAAAAGAATTATACACCATGACCAAGTGGGTTTCATCCTGAGTATGCAAGGATAGTTCAATATAAGAAAATCAATCAATGTAATACACCCCATAAACAGATTGAAAGAAAAAAATCACATGATTATCTGTTAGATGCAGAAAAAGAGTTTGACAAAATACAGCACTCTTTCCTGATAAAAACACTGTAAAAGATAGGAATAGAAGGAAACTTTCTGAATATGATAAAGGGTATATATGAAAAACCCAAAGCTAACATCATCTTCAATGGTGAAATTCTAAAATCCTTCCCTCTGTGATCGGGAACAAGACAAGGATGCCCACTCTCACCATTCCTATTTAACATTGTCTTAGAAGTACTTGCTCGAGCACTGAGGCAAGAAAAGGATATAAAAGGGATCCAGATTGGAAAAGAAGAAGTAAAAATTTCATTATTTGCAGACGACATAATCCTATACGTAGAAAGCCCTGAGAAATCTACAACAAAGTTTCTAAAACTTATAAAGGAGTTCAGTAATGTCTCAGGCTATAAGATCAATGCTTAAAAATCAGTAGCATTTCTGTACACCAATAATGAGCAATCTGCGGAGGAAATCAAGAAAAAAAATACCATTTACACTAGTAACTAAAAGAATCAAATAACTAGGAATAAATTTAACTAAAGATGCAAAGGACTTATATATAGAAAACTACACAACACTGTTAAAGGCAATCAAAGAAGACTTAAATAAATGGAAGAATATTCCATGTTCATGGATAGGAATACTAAACATCATCAAGATGTCTATCCTACCCAAACTAATCTACAGATTTAATGCAATCCCAATAAAAATCAACACTGTATTTTTTTAAGGAACTGGAAAAACTAACTAGAAAATATATTTGGAAAGGCAAGAGGCCCCGAATCGCCAAAGACATATTGAAAAAGAAAAATGAAGTTGGAGGTATCACACTACCTGACTTTAAAACATACTACAAAGCTACAGTGCTCAAAACTGCATGGTATTGGCACAAGGATAGACCTACTGACCAATGGAACTGAATTGAGAGTTCTGATATAGATCCTCGCATATACAGTCTTCTGATGTTCGACAAGGCCACCAAGCCCACTCAGTTGGGAGAGAATGGCCTCTTTAACAAGTGGTGCTTGGAGAACTGGTTATCCATATCCAAAAGAATGAGAGAGGAATACCATTTCATACCTTATACAAAAATCAACTCAAGATGGATCAAAGATCTAAATATAAGAGCCAAAACCATAAAGACCTTGGAAGATAATGTAGGGAAGCACCTACAGGACCTTGTAACAGGAAGTGGTTTCATGAACTTCACACCCAAAGCACGAGCAGCAAAAGAAAAAATAGATAAATGGGATGTCCTCAAAATTAAAAACTTCTGCACCTCAAAGGATGTTATTAAGAAAATAAAATTCAGCCTACCCAATGGGAGAAAATATTTGGCAACCATATATCTGATAGGAGCCTAATATCCTGCATATATAAAGAAATCCTACACCTTGAAAATAAAAAGACAAACAACCCATTTAAAAAACGGGCAAGTGACCTGAAAAGACACTTCTCCAAGGAAGAAATAGAAATGGCTAAAAAGCACATGAAAAAAATGCTCAACATCGCTAGCTATTAGGGAAATGCAAATCAAAACTACAATGAGATACTATTTTACACCCATCAGAATGGCAGCTATTAAAAAAACAGCAGACTCTAAGTGTTGGAGAGGATGTGGAGGAATAGGAACCCTCATCCATTGCTGGTGGGATTGTGGAATGGTCCAGCCACTGTGAAGGACAATTTGGCGGTTCCTCAGAAAACTAACAATAGATCTTCCTTATGATCCAGTGATTCCACTGCTGGGTATATACCCAGAAGAATTGAAAGCAAAGACACGGACAGATATATGCACACCAATGTTCATAACGGCATTGTTCACTATTGCCAAAAGTTGGAATCAACCCTGGTGCCCGTCAACAGATGAATGGATAAACAAAATGTGGTACATACATACAAGGGAATATTACTCAGCTGTAAGAAGGAATATAGTGCTAACACACAAAATAACATGGATGAATCTCGAAGACCTTATGGTGAGTGAAGCAAGCCAGGCATTGAAGGATGAACAGTTCACGACCTCACTGATTTGAATTGAGGAAAGTGAGCAGTCTCTAAGAACCATTGTCTGAAAGACAGGTTAACAAGAGAGAGGAAGAGAAGAGAAGGTTGTGAGCCATCACCCATACGGACATAATCTATGGTAAAGAGATAGAGTATAGTTGCATAGTGAAGGATAGGACAGGTGGGTAGTGATACCACTGGGTTTGGTGGTGAAGGGTTGACAGGTGGGTAGATTAGGAAGGGTGGGTTAGAATTCCCAGGATTCTGGGGGGAGAGATGGGAGAGGGACCAGGTGAATAATATGGGGTGAGGGAAGGGGGAGGAGGTTGGGTGTATGAGTCTCTAGTATTCTGTGTGTGACTTTGCTGTGACCTAAAACTTCTTTGAAAATTAAATGAAAATTTGGGAGACACTGGGGAGTGAGAGGGGGAAGGTGCCACGGTACAGACTGGACACCTGATAATGCACTGATAAAAGGAAAAATGTTTAAAAATTTTTTTTATTTTTTCCCATTTTTTGAATACCCCAATCCTTTAATTTTATTTTATTTTTAGTGTTTTTCTTTTTAAGTTTCCATGTATTTTATCTCTTACATTTAAACTTATCATTATTATTTCATTTTCCTATTAATTATATTTGGCTATTATATGGGCTTCATTTTCAAGGAAGGTTTAGATCACAGAAGGGTTACAATGGGGGCATGAGAGGATCATTGGTGGGGGTTGTCTGGGATGGGGGTTTCATGGGAGGAAGTTTACCTGAATATACATGAAAGATATATAAAACTGTTCAAATGATCAAGGGGTTGGGCATGGTCACAGTGGGTGGAGAATCACTCAATAAATGAGAGAATACTGAATTCCCAGCCTGGAGAGCTCTGCCACATTCTCCAAGGGAGCAGTAACAGTCCCCCAAGTGCAGAGGCAGTGTCTGGCAAAGGAGGATGGTCCTCTAATGGGTTCTTGTTATTGATGACCAGCCTTATGAGTCTTTGCTCTTGCAATTGAAACTTAGCCTACTGTTATAGGGTGCTTAAGGGTTGCCACCTGAGAGCCTCCTTGTTGCTCAAATGTGGCCTCTCTCTAAGCCAAACTCAGCATATGAATGCATTACCTTCCCCCCAGCGTGGGACCTGACGCCCAGGGATGAGCCTCCCTGGCAACGAGGGATTAATACCAAGTGCCAACTGGCAATATGATTGGAAAAAGACCTTGAATAAAAGGGGGAAAAGGTAAAGACAAATGAGTTCATATGGCTAAGAGACTTCAAAGAGAGTCAGGAGGTCATCCCGGAGGTAATGCTTATGCACACCTCAGTAGGATCTCATAGAATACCAAAGTGGATATCATCCCACACAGAGGGGCTCCTGAGGGCTCTGGAGACACCCAGGTCCTATTTAAGGGGGAACAGCTCCAGAGATTGATGCCTTATCAGTGGGCTCTACTTTGGAATCAGTGCTCCTGAGAGTGACAGAGTTGGACTCAAGTAAGTCCTCCCTGCACACGGTCCATCAGTCCCTTCTATTCAAACCTATATGTGGTGCTGGAGTTTGTAGGTGTACTTCCAGAGACTGGAGGCTTTGGCCTGCTCTTGTGCCAGCTGTGCCTGGAATCTCAGTGGAGCTGCATCTCCTACTCTACAGCTCAATGGACTCACCCAAGTCATCTGGCGAGGAGGTGATGATGGACAACGGCCATCCCAGGGAATGGAGAGAGTTTGCAGCTGCAGGCAGGATAATCCCATCCATCTTATCCATGGGATATAAGCCCCCTCTTACTTGGAGGTGGAGTGGACATCACCATCCCAGACTCCTCATGACTGGGGGAAGAGCTATGGACTAGAGTGGACTTACTGGTATTCTGTTGTAGACATACTGTGATTCAAGCAATGGAAGAAAATACAACATTGAGGTGGAGCCAGTGGCCACTGGACGTTTTTGGGGCAGGGAGAGGGAAAAGCAGTTGTAATACAGGGGCTTTTTTCAGGACTTGGGAATTATCCTGAGTAACATTACAACTACAGATATAGGCCATTTTACATCAGCATATAACATGCAGAACTGTGTGGGAGAGAGTGTGGTCTACAATGTGAACTATGGTCCATGCTTAGTGGCAAAGCCCCAGGATGTGTATATCCATTGCAGGTGATGTGCCACACTAATGAAGGATGTTTATGTGGGAGGTTATGGGAGGTGTGGGAGGTGGGGAACATGGGAATCCCTGTAATTTTTGTGTAACATTTATGCAATCTAAGCATCTTTTAAAATATAAAAAAAATTAATTAAAAAAATACTGAATAAAAAAAACAACAGAAATTAATAAGTATTAATCTACATAATAGAACAGGTTTTACATTTTTAATTCCCACATCAAATTTTGTCATAAACTACTGTGGTGGTTTGAAGCTGTATGTATCCCAGAAAAACATGTTCTTAAATTTAACCCCTCCTGTGGGTATGAATTCATTGTAAGTGGAACTTTTGATGAAGTTATTTCAGTGAAGGTGTGGCCCATCTCAATCAGGATGGGTCTTAATTCTATTACTGGAGTTCTTTATAAGTGCAGTAAAAAATCAGACAGAGGAAGTCACAGAGGGAGTAGCCAGAAACTGAACAACGATGGAATCAGGAAGAGAAGGGAGAGACGCAGAGATGCTGCCATGTGCCCTGCCACTAAGAACCAGGGATCGCAGGCAGCTAGCCCCAGAACACTAGTCTTCAGGAAGAAAGCATCAATTTGATGATGCCTTGATTTGGATTTTTTCCCAGCCTAAAACCGTGAGTGAATAAATTCCCATTGTTTAACCTGGACCATTGATGGTATTTGCTTGAGTAGCCCAGGAAACTAAAATAACTACTAAAAATGGAATTCAAAGTTCAGAAAAATTAATAAGGAATAAAATGATTTAGAAATGTTTTCAAGAAATAAATAGATGTGAGAACTTCCAGGAAGATGGTGTTGGTAGGCAGGGCTCAATCTTCTCACAAAAACAATGATGAAGGCAAATAGCTATCCAAAGGAGCTGTTTTGGGTATCTGCAGACCAGGTGAGTGCTGTGCATCATCCAGTAGGGAGTCGGTCAGAGAGACAAGAGGCCAAATGAAAACTGGGAGTTACTTTCCCCTGTGGCTGGGAATGGCACATATACTCCAACCTCAAGGGGAATAGTTCATTAAACCTCAGAGAACTGAGTGAGGAAAGAAATTCCTACTCCTTGGGCAGAAGAGGGGTCTTGAAGAGGGTGGAGAGTGGCTTCTCTTCAATGAGTTTGGCCAGCTGAGCCCCCTTTGAATCTCAAAAAACACCTTAGCCAGCACCAAAGCAGCCCCGGCAGGGAAGGTAGGGGGGATTCTGATCAGGGGAGCTGTCACACCTGACTGCCCTGGAAGAGAGAGGAACTAGGAGAGAAGGAAGACAGGAGATATAGCTGGCAAATTGGTAGAAGTCCAATTCGCCTGAGGGAAAGAGGGCAGGGAGAGCCAGATAAGCTTTCAGAAGCCTACCTAACTTGTGGAGTGAGTGTAGCTAGTGGAAGAATGCCTGCCTCACCTATACTAGGTCCCTTGTTTGATTACTGGTACCTACTAAGAGAAGGGATCCAGAGAATGATCCATCAGGTTATCAGGCACACAGTTGACACCTAGTGACAAGGAACTTCTAGACTGAGATTTTTTTTTTGTTTTAGGTTTTTTGGTCTGTTATTTATATGTTTTATTATTTTATTATTATTTTTTTATTCTCTAAAACTGGGTACCTTATCTGTGGAGGGCAGACTGCAGGGTGATAAACTGATGAGCACTGCAGCCTGAGACAGTTCCTAGGTGCCTAAAAGGGAAGACTATTTTTCCTGGGCTGTTTTTTTAATTTTTTTTTTTCTCTTTTTTTTGTTTCCTTTTTTTTTTTCCTTTTCCTTTTCTCCCCTTAGTTTCTTTATTTCTTTTCTTTCTTTCATTTTCCCCTCTCCTGTTGCTTTGCTTTCATTTCACCTTCTCTTGCTTGGTCTTCATTTTTTTTCCTTCTCATCATTCCAGTCTTTTATTTTATTCTATTTTTTCTCATTTCATTAATTTTATTCCACCTTTTAAATTCTTATTCCTTTGTAATTTTTTATGATTTTCCACTCTCATTACTTATTTTTCCCTGGCTCTTTTATGAATCTTTTATATCTTTTTTCATTATTACTACTATTCGTTTTCTCTTCTTCTCTCTTTCCTTTTCTATGGTCTTAATATTTTTTCAAGGGAACACAGACAACTACAAGGATATAGAATAAGTGCAGCCAAGTGTCAAAGAAGAACATTAACTAAAAACAAAACAAAATAAAATCCTAGAGTAGAAAGAGAAGCTAACTGTCTGAATAAGCCCATCAAGATAAACAGATGCCTAGACACCAACAAAAAATTACCAGCCATACTAAGAAACAGGGAGACATGGCCAAGTCTAATGAACAAACTGATAAACAGGAGGAGATGCAGAACATGGAACAACTATGCAAGGATGTCCAAACAAATATCATCAATCAACTTAATGAAGTGAAGGAAGCGATAAAGGATATTAAGAAGACACTGGGGGAACATAACAAAGAAATTGCAAACATACATAAAAAGATAACAGATACGACGGTGATGAAAGGCACAATGCAAGAAACCAAAAATATGCTGGAGGGTAGCAGATGTAGTTCAAGTGGTTGAGTGCCTGCTTCCCATGTATGAAGTCCCGGGTCCAATCCCTGATACCTCCTAAAAACAAACAAACAAACAAACTCATTGGGAAGCGGATATAGCTCAGTAGTTAAGCACCTGCTTCCCATGCTTCCTATGTTCAATACCCAATACTTCCTAAAAAATATACTGGAAGCACAAAACAGCAGATATGAGTAGGCAGAAGAAAGAGTTAGTGATGCTGAAGATAGTACATCTGAAATCAGGTAGATAGTAGACCAGATTGAAAAAAAGATGGAAAAAGTTCAGCAGGGACTTACGGAATTAATGGCAACCCAAAATGAAAAACATACGCATTATACGCATCCCAGAGGGAGAAGAGAAGGGAAAGAGGGCAGAAGGCGTGTTGGAGGAACTAATACTTGAAAATTTCCCAACTCTTCTGAGGGACATGGACGTACATATCCAGGAAGTGCAGCAGACTCCAAACAGTATAAAACCTACCAGGCCTACACCAAGACATATACTTATCAAATTGTCAAATGCTCAGACAAAGAGAGGATACTGAAAACAGCAAGAGAAAAGAGATCCATCACACACAAGGGAAGCTCAATAATATTAAGCACTGATTTCTCATCTGAAACCATGGAGATGAGAAGGCAGTGGTATGACATAGTTAAGGTGCTGCAAGAAAAAACTGCAAGCCAAGAATCCTGTATCCAGCAAATCTGGCATTCAAAACAGGGAGAGTTTAAAATATTCACAAACAGAAATTAAGAGAGTTTGTCAACAAGAAAACAACCCTTCAAGAAATAATAAAGGGAGTTCTGCAGGTTGAAAGGAAAAAACAGGAGAGAGAGAGTTGGAGTAGAGTGTAGAAAGGAAGATTATTAGTAAGAATACATAAAAGGATAAAAAGAGAAATAAAAACAACATATGGCATACATAAACCTAAAGAAAAAATGGCCAATGCAAGTATGGCCTTGACAGTAATAATTTGAATGTTAATGGATTAAACTCTCCAACCAGATTGACAGAATGAATAAGGAAATATGACCTATCTATATGGTTGGAAAATGATTTTACAGGTAAACAATATCCAAAAAAGGGCAGGAGAAGCTATACTAATATCGGACAAAATAGACTAAGTGCAAAATTACTGTAAGAGACAAAGAAGGACATCATATATGAATAAAAGGGGTAATCTATCAAGAAGAAAGAACAATCATAAACATTTATACACCTAACCAGGGCACCCCAAAATATATGAGGAAAACATTGGAAAAATGAAGTGGAGTAATAGATGACTCTACAGTTATAGTGGGGGACTTTAATACACCATTATCACCATTAGACAGAATATCTCGACAGAGGGTCGATAAAGAAACAGAGATCTTAAATAATATGTTAGAGGATTTAGACCTAATAGACATATACATAACATTACATCCAAATACAGAGTGATATACATTCTTCTCAAGAGCACATGGATCATTCTCCAGGACAGACCACATGATAGGTCAAAGAACAACTCTTAACAAATACAGAAAGACTGAAATTACACAAAGACATTTCCATGACCACAATGGAATGAATCTGGAAATCAGTAAGGGGCAGAGAACCAAATTAGGCACAAAGATATGAAAGTTAAACAACACATTAACAGACAATCAGTGGATCAAGGAGGAAATTGCAAAAGTATCAGTAACTACCTTGAAACAAATGAAAATCAAAATAAAACATATCAAAACCTATGGGATGCAGCAAAAGAAGTGCTGAGAGGGAAATTTATCACCATAAATGCTTATATTAAAAAAGCAGAAAGAACTAAAATCAAAGTCCTAACAGTAAACCTGGAGGAAGGAGAAAAAAAATGAACTAATTACAAAGCAAGCAGAAAGAATGAAAACAGAAAGATTAGAGCAGAACTAAATGAAATTGAGAAAAAAAAAACTAGAAAAATTTAAGACAACCAAAAGTTGGTTCTTTAAGAAGATCAATAAAATTGACTAACCCATAGCTAGATTAACAAAGAAAAAAAGAGAGAAGATGCAAATAAAATATAAAATGAGAGAGTGGATACCACCACTGATCCCACAGAAATAAAGAATATCATAAGAAGATACTTCAAAAAATTGTATGCCAACAAGATGGATAACTTAGATGAAATGGACGTAGAAAGCACACAAGCAGTCTACATTGACGAAAGAAGAAACTGAAGAACTCAACAGACCAATCACAAGTCACAAGATTGAATTAGTCATCAAAAATTTCCCAACTAAGAAGAACAAAGACCAGATGGCTTCACAGGTGAATTCTACCAATCATTCTGGAAAGAACTAACACCAATCCTGCTTAAATTTTTCCAAAAAATAGAAGTGGAGGGAACATTACCTAACTCATTCTATGAGGCCAAATACCAAAGCCACATAAAGACACAACAAGAAAAGAAAACTACAGACAAATCTCTCTAATGAACCTGGATGCTAAAATCCTCAAAAAAAAAATACTTGCTAATTATATTCAACAACACATCAAATGAATTATACACCATGATCAAGTAGGTTTCATCCCTGGTATGCAAGGATGGCTCAACATAAAAAAAAAAAAATCCATCAATGTAATATACCATATTAACAGAATGAAAGAAAAAAATCACATGATCATCTCTATTGATGCAGAAAAGGCATTTGACAAAATACAGCATCCGTTCTTGATAAAAACACTCCAAAAGATAGGAATAGAAGAAAACATCCTCAACTTGATAAAGGGTATATATATATGAAAAACGCACAGATAATATTCAAGGTTGAATTGCTAAAGGCTTTCCCTGCAAAATCTGGAGACATGGATGTCCACTGTCACTGTTCTTATTCATCACTGTGACAGAAGTACTTGCTTGAGTACTTAGGCTAGAAAAAAATATAAAAAGCATCCAAATTGGAAAGGAAGAATTAAAAATTTCACTATTTGCAGATGACATGATACTATATGTAGAAAACCCTGAAAAATCTACAACAAAGCTTCAAGAGCTGATAAACGAGTTCAGTAAAGCAGCAGGATATAAGAGCAATGCAAAAATCAGTAGCATTTCTGTACACCAATAATGAGCAATCTGAGGAGGAAATCAAGAAAAAAATTCCATTTACAAAGCAACTAAAAGAATCAAATATCTAGGAATAAACTTAACTAAAGATGTAAAAGAATTTTACACGGAAAACTACACAACACCGTAAAAGAAAATCAAAGAAGACCTAAATAAATGGAAGAATATTCCATGTTCATGGATTGGAAGACTAAACATCTTTAAGATGTCTGTCCTATTCAAATTGCTTTAAAGATTTAACACAATCCCAATAAAAAATTACAACAGCATTTTTTACTGAATTGGAAAAGCTAATTATGAAATTTATTTGGAAGGGCAAAGGGCCCCGGTTAGTCAAAAACATATTGAAAATGAAAAGCGAAATTGAAGGACTCACATTACCTGACTTTAAAGCATACTACACAGCTACAGTGGTCAAAACTGCATGGTATGGGCACAAGGATAGACATACTGCCAATGGAACCTAACTGAGAGTTCTGATAAAGACCCTCGCATTATGGCCAACTGATATTCGACAAGGTCACCAAGCCCACTCAACTGGGAAAGAATGGCCTTTTCAAAATGTTGCTGGGAGAACTGGATATCCATATCCAAAAGAATGAGAGAGGATCAACCATCTTATGCCCTATACAAAAATTAACTCAAAATGGATCAAAGACCTAAATATAAGAGACAAGACCATGAAGTCCCTAGAAGATATTGTAGGGAAGCATCTACGAGATCTTTTAATAGGAAATGGTTTTACAAATGTTACACCCAAAGCATGAGCAATGAAAGAAAAAATAGATAAGTGGGACCTCCTCAAAATTAAGAACTTCTGCACTTCAAAGGAGTTTGTCCAGAAAGTAAAAAGGCAGCTTACTCAATGGGAGAAAATATTTGGTAACCATTTATCTGATAAGGGCCTAATATCCAGCACATATAAAGATATCCTACCTTTTAAAAATAAAAAGACAAACAGGCCATTTTAAAAATGGGCAAGAGATTTGAATATACACTTTTCTGAAGAGGAAATACAAATGGCTAAAAATCACTTAAAAGATGCTCAATATCACTAGCTATTAGGGAAATGCAAATCAAAAATTACAATGAGATATCACCTTACACCTATTAGACTGGTGGCTATTAAAAAAACAGAAAACTACAAGTGTTGGAGAAGATGTGGAGGAAAGGGAAATCTCATCCACTGTGGGGGAGAATGTAGAATGGTGCAAGCATTGTGGAGGATGATTTTGCGGTTCCTCAGGAAGCTAGCTATAGAACTGCCATATGCTCCAGCAATCCCACTGCTGGGTATATATACCC
The DNA here is from genome assembly GCA_029593785.1 of Cabassous unicinctus. Taxonomy (NCBI): domain Eukaryota; kingdom Metazoa; phylum Chordata; class Mammalia; order Cingulata; family Chlamyphoridae; genus Cabassous; species Cabassous unicinctus. The sequence goes on along the minus strand of JAQZBX010050662.1, from coordinate 8,373 downwards.
AGAAGAATTGATAGCAGGGAACGAACAGAAATACACACACCAATGTTCATAGCGACATTATTCACTATTGCTAAAAGTTGCAATCAACCCAACTGTCCATCAACAGATGAATGGGTAAGCAAATTGTGGTATATACATACAAATGGAATACTACTCAGCTGTAAGAAGGAATGAAGTATTGACACACAGAACAACATGGATGAATCTTGAAGACCTTCTGTTGAGTGAAGTAAAAAGTCACTAAAAGACAAATATTACATGACCTCACTGATATGACCTAAGCAAATTAAGCAGACTCACAGAGCTAGAGTCTGGAAGATAAGTTTTCAGGAGACAAAAAGTGAGTAGATGCTCAATATGGGCAAAAGCTATGATAAGGTGGAAGATGGTGGTCTGGCAATGGATGGAGGTGATAGTGGTGCAGGGATGTGAGTGGGGTCAATGGTGCTGGAATGTAAGGGTGAGCAGGTGGGGGGTTTGGGTTAGACTATCCATGGAGCTGGAGGGAGGGCTGGAGGAAGAAACAGGTAAACTCTGGGGACTTATAGATCTGTGGTTAAAACTACAATGGTGGGAATTTTCTTTTATCAAATACAGCAGGGGAGTGTTATTGGTTGAGGGCATAGGGGTTGGGGGATTAAGTGGGAAAGGGTGCTTCTATGGAATATGAAAGTGTTCATCTTGTCAAAGGTGTTATCTCAGTGGGTGGAGACCCACACAATAAACAAGAAAATATTAAACTCCTGGGGGGTCTTGCTAGGTTCTCAAAGAGAGGGGCAAGAGTCTCTCGAGAACATAGGAAATGCCTAGCAAAAGAAGATGGACCAATATGTCAAGCCCTCAAATTAATGAATGTAACTATGACCCTTAGTCTTCAAAAATTGCAACCCATACGTTCCCATAGGTTCTGAGGGTGGGGGTGGGGGGGAGGAAGAATGGATGGTGCATGGGGCATTTTTAGGGAATTGGAATTGTTTTGCATGATCTTGCAATAATGGATACAGGCCACTATACATTTTGTTAGAACTTATAAAAGTATACGGTATAGATTGTGAGCCATAATGCAAACCATTCACCATGGTTAGTGGCAATGCTGTAATATTTGTTCATCAATTGTAACAAATGTACCATATTCATGTAATATGTTATTAATAGAGGTAAATGTGAGAGGGGGAGGGGTGGAGTATATGGAATCCCCTATATTTTCTATGTGACTTTTCTGTTACCGAAAGCTTCTTTGAAAATAAAGTGAAAAAATAAGACACGGGGAACGTACAGAAGAAATTGTTACTGCACATAAAAGATAACAGATCTTATGGGAATGAAAGACAAAATGCAAAAACAAGATTTTTTTCATTTTAATTTTTTAATTAAAAAAATTTTTTTATATATGTTTTTATTGTTTTATTTTGTATTTTTTATTATTTTATTTATTTATTTTTTGGCTTTGTTTTTGGGGAGGTTTTGGTTTGCAGAAGAGTTGCAACTGTGGCAGGGGAGGATCACTGGTGTGGGGTGTTGGTGGTGGGGGGATGTATGGGGAAAAGTGCACCTGGGGCATGACTTTATGAAATATGAATGTGTCCACATGTACATGGGTGTTGTCTTGGTAGATGGAAACTCACACAATAACAGAAAGAATATTGAATTTCCATCCTGGGGAGTCCTGCTACATTCTGTAAGAGAGTGGCAAGAATCCCTAGAGTACATGGGATATGCCTAGTGAAGGAGGACAGATCAATATACCAGGCCCTTGATATTGATGCTTGTACTTATGAACCTTCTCTTTGTGAAACTGAAACTTAGTCTAGTATTATATAGTGCCTAAGCATTGCCTCCTGAAAGCCTCCTTGTTTGCCTTTCTCTAAGCCAAACTCAGCATATAAACTCACTGCCTTCTCCCAGGTGTGGGATATGACTTCCAGGGATGAGTCCCCCTGGCACTGAGGGATTATTACCAAGTGACAGCTAGTGATGCATTTGTAAAAAGACCTTGTCCAAAAGGGGAAAATATTAAATACAAATGAGTTTTTATGACTAAGAGATTTCAAAGTGAGTCAGGAGACCATTCCAGAGGGTACGCTTATGCATGTCTTAGGAGGATCTCAATGACTGCTGCAGTAAACAGTGCCTCAAGCATGGGGGCTCCTGAGGACTCTAGAGACATTTGGACAATATAGACTGGGCAGACAACCCCAGGAATTTGGCACCTATCAGTGGGCCTTACCTTGGAATATATGATAACCAACCCCAATATATTGAAGTTGGACTCATTTATAATTTTCCTACACATGGTTCTTATGTCCCTTTTATTTGAACCTATAATTAGCACTACAACATTAAATATTTGCCTCGGAGACTTAAATCTGCTAGCTGTTCATATGCTGGTTGAGCCTTGAATCTCAGGAGAGTTGCAGCCAACACCTACCATCCAATTCATCAGACTCACCCAGGAAAACTAACAAAAGGATGATGATAGGCAACACCCATCCCATAAAACAGAGAGTATCTACAACTGCAAGCAAGACAGTTTGACCCATCTGCCCCATGGGATTTAAGATTCCCTCTCAGCTGGAAGCAGAGTAGAATCACCAGCCCCACATCCTCAAGACCGAGGAATAAACAAACATAAGGGGGAAATGCAACTACGGACCAAAGTAGACTACTTATAAGTAGACTTATTATAGTAACAGAAGAACTTGTAACATTGATATAAAGGCAGCGGTCACTAGAGGGGAGGGAGAGGGAAGAACAGTGTAACATGAGGCATTTTGGGGACACTGGAAGTGTTCTGCTTGACATTGCAATGATGGATACAGGCTATTATACGTTTTGTCAAAACCTATAAAATTGTGCAGTGCAAAGTGTAACCATAATGTAAACTATAGACCACGGTTAGTAGCAATGCTTCAATATGTGTTTATCACTTATAATCAATGGACCACACCTATGTAAGATGTTGTTAATGGGGGAAAGTATGGGAGGTAGAGGGGGTGAGGTATATAGGAATCCCCTATATTTATGATGCAACATTTATATAATCTAAAGCTTCTTTAAAAAAAATAATAATAATAATAAAAGAAAAGAAGAAAAAAAGTTAAAAAAAGAGAAATAAATAAAAGCCATTTTCTAAAACTGCAAGATAATCTTAAAAATGTTAAACTGTGAAGAATAATAAAGACAATCTTATATTAATCATAATTTAGGCAGGATTATGTTTTCATACCTATGTTTCCTCGAAAATGAGAACTTTGGTTTATCATTGGAACTGTCTTTGGCCAAAAGTAGAACAGGGAAAGATGAGCTAAATCAGACAAAGGATGACCAATGGTTGAAAGCTCCCAATCCAGGACTGCTATAACTCGAGACTATAATAAAAAAATAAAAAAAAAGTTTTAACATCTCAAAATTCAAACAATAAAATAAGTAAATAAATGAAATAAACACATTTGAAATCATGTTTTCTATCAAAAGCCAATCTGAAGCTGTGGTTTGCAATCTTTACTTACAGTGTTACCTCTCATTAATCAAATAACCAATTAACCCTGATTGTGTGGAGCCAGATCTTCTGGTTCCATTACATTATATTTCTGTATTTTACCTTACAGAGCCTTAATTTCTCTTCTAATGAGTAAAAGCAGTTGAAACTTCTCAACTGGGAGTAACCATAGTAAAGAAGAAATTCTAACAATTAATTACTTACATTATAAGAATCCATGTTATAGCATGTATAATTAAGATTATGGGGAAAATGGCATCAAGGTGGGTAGGCAGAGCCTGACTCTTACAAAAGGAGTGAAGAAAGGGCAAAGACCTGTACAAGGGAGCTGCTTTGGATGTATATAGAATGGAAAAGAGTTCTGTGTCATTCGGGAGGGAACTGGACAGATAAAGAAGCCCAAGGAAAACTGTGAGTTGCTCGCCCCTGTGGCTGGTTAGGGCACCTGTACCCTGCCCTCAAGTCAAGTGGCCTCAGTGGAGCCCCTGGCTCGCTGCTGCCAACAGAGTGGGAGGGAACATTCCCTGGGAGGATGAGGGGTCTGATAGAGAGTAGAGAACGGTATCTTTGTGGTAAGTTTAGCCAGCTGAGCCCCCTCTGAATCTCAGAAGGGACTCCGACCCAACGGGGAGAGGGGGGTGGGGATCTGCTCAGGCAGTCTGTCACATCCAGCCACCCTGGGAGAGAGGAACTAGATTAGAGAGGGGGCAGAGACAGATACCTAATCAACAGGGCTCTGGCAAACTGTTTGAAGTCTATCCCGCCAGAGGAAAGGGGGCAGATAGAGCCAGCTAAGCTTTTTGAAGCCTAGCTAACCTGGGAAGCCAGTTTAATTCAGTGGAAGAATCCCTGCCTTTCATATAGGAGGTCACTGGTTAGATTCCCGGGTCTACGAAAAGAAGTGATTCAGAGAGCGGTTCACCAGGTCATCAGGCACCCAGCTGATACCTCATGTCTGGGAGGATATAGACATTTTTATTTTGTTTTAGGTTCTCTTGTATCTGTTATTTTTTAAAGGTTCCTTTTTTTTCTTTTCTTTCTTTCTTTTTTTCCCCATATTTTACTTGCTAAAACCTGGTACATCCCCTACGGAGGGCAGGCTGCAGGGTGATTGACTGATGAACATTAGCAGCCTGAGAAGCATCTTACGGGCCTAAGAGGGAAAGGCTGGTTTTCCTGGTTTTTTTTTTTTTTTTTTAGTTGTTGCTGTTCTGTTTGTTGTTTGTTGTGTTTCCCCTTTTCTGTGTTTCCCTTTTTTTTCATTTACCGATTTTTTCTATCTACTTCTTTTCTATTCTTTTCTTTCCTCCATTTTTCTATCTTCTGTTTTCTGTATTTTTTCTTTCACTCCATCTCTTTGTTTGCCTTCAATTTTTAAAAAAATTCTTTCACTCTCTTTTTTCTGTTGTTTTTTTTTCCTTTTTCTTTCCCTCTCTTCTAATCATCCAGGCCTTTTAATTCATTCTATATATTTTTCTCTATTTTGTTTCTTGTTTCATTTTTTCCTATTCCACTTTTTAATTTTTATTTCTTTGTACTTCTGATTTTTCACTAGTGTTAATTATTTATTTTCCAAGGTCTTATATGGTTCCACTCTACTCTTTTTTATTATTACTATTATCCTTTTTCTCTTCATATCTCTTCATTTATTCTGGTCTTAATATTTATTTTCAAGGGAACACAGACAACAACAAGGAAATAGAATAAGAGGAACCAAGTGTCAAAGAGAAACCTTACCCCCCACACACACACACCAAAATAAAACCCTACAGTAGAAACAGAAGCTAACCAACTGAACAATCATATCAAGATAAACAGATGCCTAAACACCAACAAAAAATTACTAGCCATACTAAGAAACAGGAAGACATGGGCCAGTGTAATGAACAAACTAAAAAACAGGAGGAGGTGCAGAATGTGGAACAATGAATCAGAAATGTCCAAATATTAAGACGACACTGGGAGAACATACTAAACAAATTGTAAGCATACATAAAAAGATAATGGATATGATGGTGATGAATGGCACAATGCAGGAAATCAAAAATACACTCAAAGCACATAGCAGCAGATTTGAACAGGCAGAGGAGAGAATCAGGAATGTGGAAGTACATCTGAAATCAGACAGATAGTAGAACAGATAGATAAAAAGACAGAAAAAATGCATCAGGGACTTAGGGATTTGAATGAAAACATGAAATGCACAAACATATGCATTATAGGCATTCCAGAGGGAGAAAAGAAGGGTAAGGGGGCAGAAGGAGTGTTGGAGAAAATAATGGCTAAAAATTTCCCAACTCTTCTGAGGTACATGGACATATATGTCCAGGAAGCACAGTGCACCCCAAACAGTGAAAATCCTAACAGGCCAACCCCAAGACATATACTTGTAAAACTGTCCAATGCTCAAGACAAAGAGAGAATACTGAAAGCAGCAAGAGAAAAGAGATCCATCACATACAAGGGAAGCTCAATAAGACTAAGTGCTGATTTCTCATCTGAAATCATGGAGGCAAGAAGCCAGTGGTATGACATAATTAATCTGCTAAAAGAAAGATACTGTCAACCAACAATTCCGTATACAGCAAAGCTGGCATTCAAAAATTAGGGAGAGTTCAAAATATTCGCAGATAAATAGAAATTAAGAGAGTTTGTCAACAAGAAACCTGCCCTTCAAGAAATAATAAAGGGAGCTCTTCAGGTTAAAAGGAAAAAACAGGAGTGAGAGGGCTGGAGGAGAGTATAGGAAAGAAAATTATTGGTAAGAATAACTAAAAAGATAAAAAGAGAAATAAAAACAACATATGGCTTACATAAACCCAAAGAAAATATGGCTTAACATAAGTACTTCCTTGACAGTAATAGCATTGAACGTTAAAGGACTAAACTCTCCAATCAAAAGACACAGATTGGCAAAATGGATAAAGAAATATGACCCATCTATATGCTGTCTACAAGAAACTCACCTTAGACCCAGGACACAAGGAGAATGAAAGTAAATGTTGGGAAAACAATTTTACATTCAAACAATAACCAGAAAAGGGCAGGAGTAGCTATACTAATATGGGACAAAATAGACTTTAAATGCAAAACTATTGTAAGAGACAAAGAAGGACACTATATATCAATAAAAGAGGTAATCTATCAAGAAGAAAGAACAATCATAAACATTTATGCACCTAACCAGGGCACCTCAAAATACATGAGGCAAACATTGGAAAAACTAAACGGAGAAATAGATGCCTCTACAATTATAGTGGGGGACTTTAATACACAATTATCACTATTAGAACATCTTGACAGAGGGTTAATAAAGAAACAGAGATCTTGAATAATACATTAGAGGATCTGGACCTAATAGACATACACAGAACATTACACCCAAATACAGTGAGATATACATTCTTCTCAAATGCTCATAGATCATTCTCCAGGACAGATCACATGCTAGGCCACAATACAACTCTCAGTGAATTCAGAAAGACTGAAATGATACAAAGTAATTTCTCTGACTGCAATGGAAAGAAGCTGGAAATCAGTAAGGGGCAGAGAAAGCAGTTAGGCACAAAGATATGGAAGTTAAACAACACACTCTTAGAGAATCAGTGGGTCAAGGAGAAAATTGCAAAGAAATCAGTAACTGCCTTGAAATGAATGTAAATGACAACACAACATATCAAAAACTATGGGATGCAGAAAAGCACTGCTGGAAGGAAATTCATAGCCATAAATGTCTATATTAAAAAAGAAGAAAGACCTAAAATCAAAGACCTAACTGTACACCTGGAGGAATTAGAAAAAGAACAACAAACCCCAAAGCAAGTAGACAGAAGGAAACAACAAAAATTGCAGCAGAGTTAAAATGAAATTGAAAATAAGAAAGCAATAGAAAAAATAAACAAAACCAAAAGCTGGTTCTTTGAGAATATTAATAAAATTGATAAACCCTTAGCTAGACTAATTAAGAAAAAAAGACAAGATGCACATACATAAAATAAGAAACGAGGAAGGGGATATCACCACTGATCCCACAGAAATAAAGAGTATTATAAGAGTATACTTTGAAATATTGTACACCAACAAGATGGATAATTTAGAGGAAATGGATAAATTCCTAGAAACACACAAGCAGCCTACATTGCCAAAAAAAGAAATTAAGAAATACAACAGACGAATCATGAGTAACAAGACTGAATTAGTCATCAATAACCTCCCAACTAAGAAGAGTGCAGGACTCCAGATGGCTTCACAGATGAATTCTACCAAACATTCTGGAGAGAACTAACACCAATCCTAATTAAACTCTTCCGAGAACTAGAAGTGGAGGGAACATTGCCTAACTCATTCTATGATGCCAATATCACCCTAATACCAAAGCCAAACAAAGAAGCCACAAGAAAGGAACACTACAGACCAATCTCTCTAACGAACCTAGATGCTAAAATCCTCAACAAAATACTTGCTAATTGTATTCAACAACACATCAAACGAATTATACACCATGACCAAGTGGGTTTCATCCCTGATATGCAATTGTGGTTCAACATAAGAAAGTCAATCAATGTAATATATCATACAAAAAGATCAAAAGAGAAAAACCACATGATCATCTCTACAGATGAGGAAAAAGCATTCGACAAAATATAGCACCCCTCCTGATAAAAACACTTCAAAAGATTGGAATAGAAGGAAACTTTCTCAACAAGGTAAAGGGTATATATGAAAACGCACAGCTAACATCATATTTATCATATTCAGTGGTGAAATCTTAAAAGCTTACCTCTAAGTTCTGGAACAAGACAAGGATGCCCACTGTCACCCCTCCTATTGTGTTAGAAGTAATTGCTTGAGCACTTAGGCAAAAAAAAAAAAAA
>JAQZBX010050661.1:0-19605 GCA_029593785.1 Cabassous unicinctus | reverse complement strand
CCCCCCCCCCCCGAGGGCCAGGTCCTCTCCTGGGAGCGGTCCTGCTGGGCCCTGCAATTGCTTCTCTCCCTCGGCAGGACCCCAAGCTGCTCCGGGACAGTTCCTGGGAGCCCCCCACCTGCTACCACAGCCCTGGGCATGTGCTGGGCATCAATGTCTAGCTATTGGTTTTCAGCATCTTCAGACCTTGTCAGCAATGTGCCTTCTCCCTTTTAAAAACCACTACTCAACAGGGAAAAGCCTTTGTCTTGGGCTGAACCCCTGACGATTTACAGGGTGAACAGAGCAGGCCCCGAAAGCAAACGTTGCAGCTCGCTCAGCCCTTCCTGCACCACGGGCTCCACCTCGGGCCGCCGAGGGGCCGGCCCTGTCCCAGGGCCTCCTGGGTCTGGGCTCATTAAATGCTTATTGAGACCCCCATGATCATCTTGTCTTAAGACTGTAGATTCAGGTAACCCATACCCTCAGTCCCCAAGTAATATTTCACATAAGCAAATGTGCACCTGAGCAGGACACCCAGGCACAAACACATTGCACTCGAAGGACATGCACAACAAACGTCCACGTGGGGCACACCCGTGGGCACCGCTGTGCCACATGCCCAGGCAGGTCGCATGCCATCCTCACCCAGGGCCCCACACATGCCCCTCACACACGGTTACGTGACACACAGACATTTAACCCGTGCCCACAGCACACACTAGTTCACACCCGGTGGCTAATCTATGCTCATTTGGAGATCATTTGTGTTTTCTCCTTTTTAAATTTTTCTTCTAGTTTGATAAGATTTTATAAAATCCTGAACAAAAACAACCAAATGCAAGAAAGGAGCTGGGAGGAGGTGGGAGCTGCAGGTACAGTTGGCGGAGCTGAGCCAGCAGCAGGTCAGGGGCAGGGATGGGGAGGGCAGGAATGGTGGGGAGGGGGCCTGGGCCCCCGTGCAGAGACCCTCTGGCCACCAGGAGGCCCAGGGACAGGGATCCAGCTGGGTCTCTGCTGGTTTTCAGAGTCCATTTTAAGTCAGTTTGAGGGAGTAGTTGCAGGGCAATGCTGACTGTCACTTATTAGGGCTATTGATCATTTCCTCTGATAGGTACTGAACAGCTGAGGAGGGAGGGCTGTGGGGACTCCTCGGCTTCCCTTTGGGACAGGGTCTTCGATGCCCATTCTGCAACAAGCCCAGAATCTGCAGGAAGGTATTCCAGCTCTCTCGCCTTACAGATGAGGACACAGCCCTGGAGAAGTTAGGTGCCTTGTTGCTTGGGGGCACTTACATTCTTATATTCTCAAGGCCCACTTATGTTTCCCTGCTTTGCACCCAGCTCCAAGCCATGTGCAAATGCCTTTGGGAGACAAGGTCAAGGAGAAAAAAGAAAGTATCACTATGCCTCAATAGGTAGATGGGAAACGAGCAGAAAAGGCAAGCTGGTGACTGAAGAAACAGTTGAGGAAACCTGGCACGCAGGAGCCGTCTCCCTTACCTTCAGCTGACTTTCCCGCCAGGAAATACAGCATGTTGGAAATTAGGGAAATTTAATGAAACGAACCCAAACGCTACTGGACCTGAGAATGAGAATGCAAGGACATGTGTGACACATCACCAAGTAGGATCTGGCAGTCAGGATTTTGTGACTCTACCAGGTCTGGGCTTGTGGCGCATCTGATGGTTGAACTCACCTGAAGATGCAAAAACCCAATAAATCCATGTAACTGGCTGTGGGCAGATGCTCTGGGTCCCTGTTACTCCATGAGGCTGGCAAAGAAAGGATGCAAAGAGAACCTGCATCATTCTTCACTTTAGCCCCTTGTCTTATAGGAATTCCCTTTGACTTCAAAGAAATCTCCCCTCTCCAGTTGATTCTTTGGGACACAAGGCCAGAGGAGGAGCAGGGTTGCTGGGAAACTTAAGGCAAAACAAATTCAAGGCAGAGGTCTCACCGGAGAGGCAGTGTGGCCTGCATTCTCCCCCACTGCCCAGACACCAGTGTGAAGGCTCAGCCTCCGACCTGGGCTCCCTCCTCAGTGCTGGTGTCTGAATGCATCCTGCATTCAGATTCAGTTAAAATAATTGAGCATCTTCTGTGTGCCAGAACTTTCCAGTAGGTTCCATTTCATTTGTGATTTCCTCCCCAGGATCTTCGCATGGCTTCCTCCCTCCCTCCATTTAGGTCTCAGCTCACTTGTCAGCTTCTCAGAGAGGCCCTCCCTGTCCACTCCATCTCAGATAGCCCCTCCCAGCCCAGCCCCTGTTATCCTAGCACTGACCACTCCCTCAAGCCACGTATCTGCTTACCTGATTACTGTCTGCCTCCTCCAGGCATCCATGAGCTCCACGAGGGCAAGGACCATCTCTCTTGTTCACTGCTAGAGTTCAGTGCCAGGAATGGAGCCTAGCACCTCATAAAAAAAAAAAAAAAAAAAAAAAAAGGAAAGATGATGTGATGTTTGTATAAAGTTAAAAAAGAAAAAGAAAAAGAAAATTTTGTATACTTGTTTTTAAACGTTTTGTTTCATTTTTATCCATATCCCCCATATTATATATTATGACATATCATTAGAAATGCATTATGTATGTATTTAGGTTAATAGGTATATTTAGGTATATATAAATAATATGTGCCTATATATTCTAATTATTTAGGTACACATATATATGTGTATGTATCCACACACATATTTTTCTTTTCCTAAATGTATTTTTTTCTGGGCAAGTGGGGAGTGAGTATTTGTATTTAATCCAAAGTCAAGCTACGGGCCGGTGGTGCATATATTCCTAACCTCATTTTAAGATGAGGAACTTGAAGCCCACAGAGGACCTGACACGTTCAATGGTAGAGCCGGGATTTGAACTCACAGCCTCTGACTCCTAGCCAAGTGCCTGAAAGCTGACAAATATCCTAAGTGCACTTTACAGCCAGATGTCATGGGCGTCAGTTTGGCCAGAGCTGCACGGAGGGGGCCGCCCAGGATAGCTGAGGGGTGAAGTCTCCCTGGAGGATGGGATTTACCAGAGACCCCAGGTTTCCCGAGGCATCCTGACACGGCAGCCTTTCTCCTCTTTATGCCCTCCACAGGAAAACAATTAAATCAAATGTAGAAAAGAATGCCCTTCCTCTCAGAGAAAGCAGAGACCCTCAGCGTCTCCATCTTACTGGCGCACTCGCTTTAATAAAGCTCTCGTTCTTCCAGGAGATAGTGAAGAACCCAGAATTCATTCTTGGAGGGGCCACCAGGACTGATATCTGCCAGGGAGAGCTCGGTAAGTGTGATAGGACGGGGCACGGCAGAGCTGTAAGGCCGGGTCCCTCCACCCCGTCGGAGGTCAGCGGGACGGGGTCTCTGAGCTGCAGCCACAGCAGTAGCGGCTCAGGGTCCCCGAATACCAGTGGGGGCACAGGGGTGGTGGGAAGGTCACCGAGGCCTCCCCCTTCTTCCTCCTTCCCTCCCTCCCGAGTCTGCCGGCCGCTCCCTTCGGAGTGGAGCGCCAGCCGGTGCCAGTCACATCCCCCCCATTCCTCCTCTGCCTCCCCTCACCCCACCGTATCCCTACATGGCTATTCAATAGACAATCGTTCTGTTTCTCAAAGTTTAGGGTTCTCACGTTGATGTAAACATATGTTTGGAATTACTACCTTATATTTAACCTTGGTTGTTGGGGGGTCCTAAATATTATTTTGTAAAATTTTTATTACCTCCAAATACTACGCATAACGTGCGTGTAAGCTATGAAACACAGCGACACAGCAATCACCCTTGAGCCTGTCACCCGAAAGAAGTCCTGGTCCATGGCCAGCACCACGGCTTCTCCCCAGCAGCATCCCCCGAACACGGGTCTCCATCCAGCCATCCAACAAGCTGGCCTTCCATGGGCACCCTCTCCTGGGCACAGCCCTGGGTGGCCAATCCCACCCATCTACACAGGCCATCTTGCTTGTTGTGGGGTTTCTCCATTTCTTTTAAATCACATAAATAACATCGGCTTCTGCATCTCCCCTTTCCAAATCTCAGAGCGTTTGGAGCTGAATAGAACAAGGAGGTGCACTCTCAGGCCAGGAAAAGAAACCCATTTTCCAAAATTGGGCAAAGTTGACACTTGGAGGGGAGGGTGGAGGAGGTCAGCCCACAGCAGGGGCTCAGGTCACTCTCTTCGCCTGGCTGGACCCAGCCACCCCCAAGCTGAAAGCAGGGACCCCATCTTACTCATCTCTGTGTCCTCAGCACCCAGCCCAGTCAGTGCCTGCCACCCGGGAGGCGTTCAATAAAATATGCTCAACATGTGGTCACTAAAGTCTCCAACCTGTGCCCCTTTCCTATCAGCACCTCCCAAAGCTGGACCAGAGGCTTCCAAAGAACAGCCAACCTGTTGTGGCTCGGCTCAGGCAGTGGGTGTCGTGCCAGTCAAAGCCAGGAAATAGAGTGATTCAGAAGTAGCTTTCTTGATTTTAGGCCCACTGTGATTCTCTCTTGCCTATATACAACAACCTGCAAGAGGCCATGTCATGATGTCCCAAGTCCAGAGAATGCACTGGAAAATGATAAATGGTACTTTCCAGAAATGTGAACTTTGAGGAAGCCAAGCTGAGTGTGATGGGATCTTGAGTTCCACTGATTTTTTTGTGTGAGTTAACTATTAAAAACAAAGACAAGTATTCTGTCTGGCTTGAAGAAGATATTGCAAAAAAGCAATATCTGTCATTTGTAAATTTTTGTGTTCCAAAGACAGCAGTTATGTTGATAAATTATGTAAATACGTTATTTTATACTAAAAAACAAAACAAAAAACAAAGACATCTGGAAAAAATTGAAGAAGTCCTGTCCGTTAAATGGATGCTTCCATATATCCGCTCACACGTATTTCATAAGAAGCACCGAAAACACTGCTAGTCACATATGAGGTCTTAGCCAAGTCTCAGTGAGGGCAGATGGATACATATGGTTGTCTGGTACAACACAGATAAAATGCCCTTGACGTCTGACACTTTTTTCCGTTTCCTCCAGATGTGTGCTAGCATGAAGACACAGTTTGGGAATTCAGTAGATGAGTCAACAAATCTTGAAAATGGAAGCTAATCGAAAGCAAATGCCCAATGAACTATCCTTACCTATTACTAACCCGAGTCAGGGTCGGGGGAGGCATTAGCCCCTGAAATGTGCTCCTAAGCACCATGGAGGGGGGTGCTTTCTGAAGACCCCCAAGTGCTGCAGGGGGAGGCAGCATTCACATGCCTGTTCACACGGCAGATGCTGACACGAAATTCCTCAATGGAATTTCACAGCGCTGATGCATGACGGAGCCATATGGTCGAAAGCATGTCCTATAACATTGCCAAGAAAATGACAGCTGTTTGTGACAAAGTGGGCAGAAGAAGAGCAGGGAGGAGGGCAGAGGGGAAGACAGAGGTATTGGTTAGCATTTTAAAAAATGCAGAAGAGATGTGGCCACATCTGGAATTCTCCGCATCTCCTTCTGGCATATAGTCTCCCCATTTACTGTGACTTGGTGATGAAAACTGTGATTTATCGTTTTCATTTTGCAGGCGACTGCTGGCTGTTAGCCGCCATTGCCTCCCTTACGCTTAACGAGAAGGCGCTGGCTAGAGTCCTCCCCCAGGACCAAAGCTTTGGCCCCGGTTATGCTGGGATATTCCATTTCCAGGTAAGAGGGAAACTTGGTCCAGCGGATCTGCCTCTTTGGGGCTCCGCGTGGCGCCATGTGCACCTTCACGTTGCTTGGCAACCATCGCAGGAATGCAGCCGGACAGGCAAGGCCTGTGTGACAGACATGGCTCTAACAGTCGTGAAAAGCGCGCTTTGTCATGGGATTGTACCTAAAGGCACCAGAAGAGCAACAGGGACAGTGTATAGCCAATTCCTTCATCAACTATACCCCTGATATTCTGGTAAACCTGGTTGTCTATATGTTACGGGTTTTATTATTTGGCATTTCTTGGGCTTTAAGCATAAATTGCCTAAAACAATTATACCTCTGAGGACCTGGATAAGCTAAGATATTCTCCTTACTTGAAAGAAATATAAATTTGGAGACACTGAGTAGCTTTTTTAAAAAGCTGAGAGAGAAAGCAGGGATAAGAGGCAATAGGAGCCAGGCAGATGCCAGGGGACCCCAGGGTGAAGACGTGCTGTCAAGCTGCCACCACCGAGAGCCAGTGGATATGTACTCTCATGGATCACCTGCGAGAGGCAATGTAAACTGCATCCCAGGGCAGGTGCTGGGGAGGAAGGAGGAAGAATTTCCTATCCACCGGCTCTTATCTGCCGCTTATCAAAAGCTCAATCCAGAGTATAACCTCCCTGCATTTCCAGATCACACAAGTCAAACTTCACCTTGAGGCAGGGGGTACTCAGGGAGCCCGATGTGAACGTGGTGCTGTCAGGCTGCACCGGCATGAGACTTGCAGAGCCAACACAGAGCAGTCCCAGTAGCAGCAGCCGGTAAAGGGGATCTGAATTAGGGCAGGTGCATGATAGATGGGGACCCTGAAGAAGTTTGGAAGGATGCTGGGCTCAGACTTCTTCATGCATGCCTTCGCGTTCTGGTCTGCTTTAAGAGTACCAGTTCTGGAAGTTATAGACAGTGAACGTGGTTTGTGGCAACCTCATACCCCCACCCCCCAAAAAGGCCTTGGCCTTATGTCTAAAGATAGTTAGATGCATGCAGCTTGTATGTTTTAAGTTGGAATAAATGTTTACAGTTTGTAATAAAGAATAAATAAAACATAAAAGCTGAGGGAAACACAGAGACCACATCTGCTGGAAGTGTATGGCAGATACACACGTGGCGCAGACAGAGCCAGGCTCGGAGGCCAGGCTTGCCCTGGGAAAGTCTGGCTCCTGCTTCCTCCTGCCCCGCCCTCCACCCCACCCCCTCCTCTCTCTCCTCCATCCCCAGTTCTTGCATGGAGTCCAGCCAGATATAGAAAACTGCCTCTTCTACTTATTTCAGTGGGGGACCTCGGGCAGTTTTCTTAGTGAAATTGAGCCCTTCTATACTAATCTGATAAAAGGAGATATCTACCTTGCAGGTGTCCTAAGAACTAAATGGGAGAGCACATACGGTGCCACCACAGTGCCAGGTGTTCCTTTAGCTTCTGCCACCACCACTGTCACCTTCTCTACACAGGCTACCAAGCTGGGGTCTGGCCCTGGTCCCTTCTATCACTGAGGCCAGCAATCTGACAAACAGATGTCTTCTTAGGTCTCCAGAGTTGATGATGCAAAAGTGTTTCAAGAGCAAAGGCCAAGAGAAGGCCATGTGTCACTCAAGGAATTAATCTCTACTCTCGGGCATCAGGACTTCCTTGGTGCCTGCTGATAGTGCTGGCCTTGTGATCAGAGCTGCATCTGGGCCTCTCCTCCCCAGCCACCATCTGCCAGCCTGCCACTACCTGGCTGTGTCCCCTCCCCTCTCTCAGGCTCCTGCTGATCCCACAAACACCAGTTTCAGGGGCCACCAGCATCATCAATCACTGACTCTCTTGGACATGCTAGAATGGCAGGGTGGGGGGTGTTTAAACCCAGCAAATCCAATAGAACTGCTACCTCTAAACTGGAGCTGCCACCACCTCTGATCGTGGGCTCCCCGAGTGAACAGTGCTATTCCACGACTTGTAGAATGCCAGAGCTGGGAGGCCCTCAGCAATCATCCAATGCAGCTACCTCATTTCACCAGTGGGGACACTGAGTCCCAAGAAGGGGAAGTGACTTCTCCAGGTCGCCAAGCAAACCCAGGCCCAGAACCCAGGTTTCTGGCTCCCAGTGCCCTCGTGCTTTGCTGTCCACACTGCCTCTGATGAGATGGGCCTTGGTGCTGTTGAGTTCCTGTCAGCTGCACTCTGATGTCCAACGACCATGCTCCTTGCATCTCCCTCCTCACCTTGATGTGAGGAAGAGCATTAGAAATAAATCCCTGTCCTTCATGCTCAAATGAGAGCTCTGCGGGTCTCCAGGTAGCAATCACCTGGGCAGGTGGAGTCACGTTTCTGGTCACCACATCCAGACCCTGTCCTGAGACCAGCCTCTCCAAGCTGAACAGCAGTAGGCAATCCTCACTCACCTTCCTCCCTGCTTCAGGAAGCCAGAGGCCAGGCGTGGACTTTAAACCCCTGTCCAGTCAGTGCGTTTCCTAAACTCAAAACCACAAATGTCCCCAAAGAGGCCTGAAGTGAATAACACAAGCAGACCTGGCACATCTGTCAGGAGGTGTGGGGTGCCCGAGGGAAGCTGCTGAAGGGGAGTGGCTGTGCTGGCTGCTCCCCCGACACACACTGGCCATTAGGACCCCGTTACCAAGAATCTAAGAAAATGCTTCTTTAAAACACACATGTCCTGGAAACACACAAACAACCTCTACTGACTCAGGAACAAATAGATTGGTCTCAACAAACCAATAGTTAGTAAAGAGATTGAATCAGTAATCAAAAATCTCCCAACGAAGAAAAGCCAAGGACAGATGGCTTCACAAGGGAATGTTACCAAATATTCCAAGAAGAATTAGCATCAGTCATGCTCAAATCTCTTCCAAAAAATTGAAGAGTTGGGGATACTCCTTAATTTGTTCTATGAGGTTGTCTTAGTTTGCCAAAGGGCTGCTGGTGCAAAGTTCCAGAAATGGGTTGGCTTATAATAGGATTTTTATTGGGGGTAAAATATTAAAGTTCTGAGGCTATGAAATGTCCAACTCAAGGTACCATCAGAGATGCTTTCTCACCAGAATTAGCTACTGGTGACCCTGGTGTCCTGCCACATGGCAATCAGGCATATGGCAGGGCTCATCTCCTCAGCCTTGAGCTGCTCTGTGGGCCCAGCCCCTCAAGGGCCTCTTTCTGTGTTTCTGTGCTCAGCTGGTTCCAGACTCCGGGACCTCTCTCAGCCTCTTGGGGCTACTCTGTTTTCCTGCAGTCCTCTCTCTCACATGACAGGATCAATATGGCAGCTTCCTTTCTCTGTGTCTCTGTTTAAAGCTCCAGTAAGAGGCAGAGACACAATCTGAGTCACTCCTCACTGACATAGTCCAATCAAAAGGGTCCCAAAGTCACAGGAATGGATTAGTTCAAAAACATAATCTTTTTCTTTTTGAGATTAATAAAATAACTTCAAACTGTCACAGAGGCCAACATCATGCTCATACCAGAACCTGATAAAGGTACCACAAGAAAAGAAAATTATAGACCAATATCTCTTATGAATATAGATGCAAAAAAGCCTCAACAAAATACTAGCAAACTTAATCCAACAGCACATCAAAAGAATGTGAATATTCTCACTGTCCTGATTTTGTGATAATCACGGTAAGCTAAACATTTGCTATATTAGAAACCATGCATGTGTCCCCAAAACCTAGTTTTTCTCCCCAGGTCTGGTTTTTAGAATGCTGGTGATAAACCAAGGCTGATATATTATCTGACCACCTTGTATGGGAAATGACTATAACTCTAGATATCTTTGGTCAACCTTAAGAGATATGGCAGGGGGCGGATGTGGCTCAAATGGTTGGGTGTCCATTTCCCATGTGGAGGTACCTGGGTTCGATCCCCGGGACCTCCCGGTGAAATAAAGAAAAATATAGAAGGTGTGCAGGTGTGCCATCAGGCCCCCCAAGCAGATGAGCCCCAAGGCCCTGTGAGTGGATAAGCCCCCAGGCTCCATGTGTGGGTGAGCTGTCGGGCCCCGCTGAACCACACAGCAAGGTGATGACGTAACAGGAGAGAGACACAGAGGAGAGCCAAGATGAGATGTGCCGAAAAACCAGGAACTGAGGTAACGCAGGTGGTAGAATGCCTCTCTCTCATATCGGAGGCTCCCAGGATTGAATCCAGATGAAGACAGGAGGAGAAGGATGAGAGGAGAGGGCAGGAAACAGACACGGAGAGTTGTCCAACAAATGGACATAAAAACAGCAAAAATGGGGAGGGGGGTTTAAAATGGATAAAAAGCAAATATATATATTTTTAAATGTAAAGATGTTCAAAAAAAAATTATATACCATGATCAATTATATATGTGAACCCATGTATGCCAGTGTGGTTCAACATTAGAAAATCAATTAATGTACATTAGCAGAATGAAGGAAAGAAAAACCACATGACCAACTCAATTGATGCAGAAAAGGCATTTGACAAAATACAACACCCTTTCTTGATAAAAACAAAACAAAACAGAAAACTAGGACTAGAAGGAAACTTCCTCAACTTGATAAAGGGCATATATGAAAAACCCACAGCTGACATCACACTTAACAGTAAAAGACTGAAAGCTTTCCGTCCAAGATCAGGAACAAAACAAGGATGACCAATGACACGACTCTTATTCAACATTGTATTGGAAGTTCTAGCCAGTGCAATTAAGCAAGAAAAATTAATAAAAAGGAATTCAAATGGAAAGGAAGAAGTAAAACTTTCCCTATTTGTAGATGACATGATCTTCAATATAGAAAGTCCTGAAAAACCACAACAAAGCTTCTAGAGCTAATAAATGAATTCAGCAAAGCAGTGGGGTATAAGATTAATACCCCCAAATCAGTAGTGTTTCTATACACTAGTAATAAACAATCAGAAAAAGAAATCAAGAAAAAAAATTCCTTTTTCAATAGCAACTAAAAAAACCCAAATGTCTAGGAATAAATCTAATAAGCATGTAAGGAAATAGTACACAGAAAACTACAAAACATTGCTAAAAGAAATCAAAGAAGACTTAAATAAATGGAAGGACATTTCGTGTTCATGAATTGGAAGACTAAATAGTTTTAAAATGTCAGGTCTATCTAAAGTGTTTTTACAGAATCAACACCATCCCAATAAAGATTCCAGCAACCTTTCTGGTAGTTTGAGGTTTTTATGGACCCCAGAAAAATCACGTCCTTAGAGCTAATCCATTCCTGTAGGTGTGAATCTATTGTGGATGGGACCTTTTGATTAGGCTATTTCAGTAAGGGGTGACCCAGGATGAGTCTTAATCCTCTTCCTGACATCCTTTATAAATGGGAAGCAGATGGCGAAAGCAGCAGAGAGAAAAGCTGCAGAAGAAGAGAGAAACTCACAGAAGCTGAGAGAGAATGCCCTGGAAGCCAGAAGCTGAAAGCAATGAAACCCATAAGAATGCTGCCACCTCTGTCTTCAGAGAGGAGTTCTTGGGGAGAGAGCCTGATGATGCATAGATTTGGATATTGGGATATTTCCATGGCCTTAGAACTGTAAGTTTTTAAGTTAATAAAACCCCATTGTAAAAGCCAGCCCATTTCTGATATATTGCATTCCAGCACCTAGCTAACTAAAACAAACTTCTTTGCAGATATGGAAAAGCCAATCAATCAAATTCATATGGAGGGGCCCCAAATAGCTAAAGCCATCTAGAAAACAGAAGAATGATGTTAGACTCATGCTTCCCAATTTTAAAACTTATTACAAAGCCACAGTAATCAAACCAGCATGGTACTCACACAAGGACAGAAATACAGACCAATGAAATAGAATTGAGAGCTCAGAAATCAACCCTCCTTATATTTATGGCCAGCTGACTTTTGACAAGAGGGCCAAGCCCACTAAGTTGGAAAAGAATAGTCTCCTCCACAAATGGTGCTAGGAAAACTGGATGCCCATTTGCAAAAATATGAAGGTAGACTCCTACCTCATGCCATACACAACTCAAAATGGATCAAAAACTAAATATAAGAACCAGAACTATAAAATTCATGGGAAAAAAATTAGGGAAGCATATCAGGACCTCATAATAGGTAATAGTTTCTTAGTGTTTACATACAAAGCACAGACAACAAAAGCAAAAAAAAAGGGAACCTAGAGAGACTTCCAGGAAGATGGTTTGGAGTAGGTAGGCAGGGCTCAACTCTCTCACAAAAACCATGGAAGAAGGACAAAAAGCTGTCTGAGGGATCTGCTTTGGAGATCTGCAGACCAGGAGACTGCTATACACCCACCAGGAGGACAATGGACAGAGAGACAAAGAAGCCGAAATGAAAACCGTGAGTTACTAACCTCAGCAGCTGGGTACAGCACCCATCCCCCACCCTCAAGGCAAACAGCCTGGATAAAACCCATGGCTCATGGCAGCCAACTGAAAGGAGAACAGACATCTTCCTCCCTGGGAAAAGGGAGGGTGTGGCAGAGGGCAGAGGGTGGTTTCTTTTCAGTGAATTTGACCAGCAGAGCCCACTTTGAATTTGGACAGACCAGAATCACAGGCAAATGGAAGTGGAAAGAATCACCACTGTGCAAAGATTTGCCAACAAGCACGATCTGCTAGCCAGCTGGGAAACTGCAAGGAGAAAAACTGCTTTTGGGTGTCTCTTATCCCAATCACCCCATTAGTTAGTCCCTGGACCAAAAATTTAAAAAGAGCCATGAAACAAAACCACTAGGCAAGAGAGAGAAATTGACCATAAGAGTAAATCCACCAACATTTTCAGATGCCTAGACATCAGCAAAACATTAAAAGTCACCCTCAAAACAGGAAAATATGGCCCAGCCAAAGGAACAAATCAAAAATCCTGATGAGGCAAAGGAGTTAAGACAACTAATCAATGATAATCACACAAACATCCTAAATCAATTCAAGGAGTTGAAAGAAAATATGACTAAAGAGATAAAGGATATTAAGAAGACACTGGGTGAAGATTAAAAAAAACAACACAATTTGAAAGGCTGAAAAGAAAAGTAACAGAGATTATGGAAATGAAAGATACAATGGATGAGATTAAAAATACATTAGATGCATAAACAGAAGAGTTGAATTGATGGAGGACAGAATTAGTGAAATTGAGGACAGAACATCTGAATTTGAATAGACAGAACAGAAAGAGAAAAGAATGGAAAAATGGAACAAGATCTTAGGGAATTGAATGACAATATGAAACACACAAACATACACATCATCAGTGTCCCAGAAGGTGAAGAGAACAGAAAAGGGGGAGAAGGAATATTTGAGGAAATAATGACTGAAAATTTCTCAACTCTTATGAAAGACATAAATATCAATATCCAAGAAGGACAATGCACCTCAAAGAGAACAAATCTGAAAAGACCTGCTGCTAGACACTTGCTATTCAGAATGGTAAATGCCAGAGATAAAGAGAGGATTCTGAAAGCAGCAAGAGAAAAGCAATACATCACAAACAAGGGAAACTTAATAAGACTAAGTGCCGATCTCTCGTCAGAAACCATGGATGCGAGAAGAAAGTGGTGTGGTATATTAAAGGTACTGAAAGAGAAAAACTGTCAGCCAAGAATTCTGTATCTGGCAAACTGTCCTTCAAAAATGAGGGTGAATTTTAAGTCTTCACAGATAAACAAAAACTGAGAGATATGTTACCAAAAAACAAGATTTACAAGAGATACTAAAGGGAGTGCCACAACCTGAATGGAAAAAACAAGGGCAAGAGACTTGTAGAAGAGTGTAGAAATGGAGATTATTAGTAAGGGTGACTTAAAGGATAAAAAGACAGACAATAGTAAGACATGACAATGGAAACCTAAAAAATAAAATGGATGAAGTAAGTAATGCCTTTGCAAGAATAACATTGAATGTTAATGGATTGAATTCCCCAATCAAAAGACATAGACTGACAGAATGGATTTTAAAAATGAGCCATCTGGGAAGCAGATGTGGCTTAAGTGATTAAGCTCCTAACTACCACATGGGAGGTCCCCATGCCTCCTAAAGAAGACAATGAGTTGGTGTGACAGGCAGGCACGGCAAGCTGATGCAACAAGATAACGCAACAAGAGACACAAGAAGAAAAAACATAATGAGAGAAACAACAAAAGCAGGGAACCTAGGTGGCTCAAGCAATTAGGCGCCCTCCTCCCACGTCCGAGGTCCCAGATTCAGTTCTTGGTACCTCCTAAAGAAACAAGGAAGACGAGCAGACATAACAAGTGCAAACAATGAGGGGGTGGGGAGAAATAAATAAATAAAATAAATCTTTTTAAAAAATGAGCCATCTATATCCTGTCTACAACAGACTTGCCTCAGATATAAGGACACAAAATGGTTGCAGGTGTTGGAAAAATTTATTCCATGTAAATAATAATAAAAAAAGATCTGGCATAGCTATACTAATATTGGACAAAATAGATTTAAAATGCAAAACTGTTATAGGAGATGAAGAATCATTGTATATTATATATTTATAAAAGGGGGCAATTCACCAAGAAGAAATAACTGTAATAAATATTTATGCACCTAAGTTGGGTACCCCAAGATACATGAGGCACTCACTGGAAAAACTGAAGGGAGAAATAGACATCTCTGCCATACAGACTTCAATACACCACTCTCAGCATTGGTTAGAAAATCTGGACAGAGGATAAATAAGGAAACAGAACTGGAATAATATGATAAATGAACTAGACCTAAAAGAAATTTATAGAGCATTACATGCCAAAACAGCAGGATATACATTCTTCTCAAATGCTCATGGATCCTTCTCCAGGATAGACCATATGTTGGGTCACAAGACAGGTTTCAGTAAATGTAAAAAGATTGAAATTATACAAAACATTTTCTCTGATCATAATGGAACGAAGCTGGAAATCAATAAGGGATGGAAAAAGGGGAAATCACAGTAATATGGAGATTATACAACACACTCTTAGATAATCAGTGGGTCAAAGAAGAAATTTCAAAAGAAATCAGTAAATATCTTGAGATGAAGAAAACAAGAGACAGCATATCAAAACCTGTGGGATAGGGAAGTGGATGTGGCTCAAGTTTTTGAGCTCCCGCCTACCACATGAGAGGTCCCGAGTTCAGTTCCCCCTGACTCCTGGAGAAGACAAGCAAGACAGTAAGCTGGTGCAACAGGCGGGCGCAGCGAGCTGACACAGCAAGATGACACAACAAGAGACATGAGGAAAACATAATGGGAGACACAGCAAAGCAGGGAGCAGAGGTGGCTCAGGCAATTGGGCGCCTCCTTCCCACATCCGAGGTCTTGGGTTTGGTTCCCGGTGCCTCCTGAAAAGACCAGAACATGACAAACAGACACAGCAAATGCAAACAACGAGGGGGTGAAGAGAGGTAAATGAATAGAATAAATCTTTGGGGAAAAAATTAAACTTTTCACCCAAAACACAAGCAATGAGGAAAAAAGGAGATATATGGGACCTCCTCAAAATTAAACACTTTTGTTCTTCAAAAGATTTTGTCAAGAAAGTAAAAAGGCAGCCTACTGAATGGGAGAAGACATTTGGAAACCACATATCCACCAAGGGTTTGATATCCATGTATTACAGAGATCATACACCTCAGCAATAAAAAGACAAGCAACCCATTTTAAAAATGGGCAAAAGACTTGAATAGACATTTCTCTAATGAGGAACTACAAATGACCAAAAAGCAGAGGAAAAAATGTTCAACATCACTGGCTATTAGGGAAATGCAGATCAAAACTACAATGAGATACCATTTCACACCTTATAGCATGGCCATCATCAAAAAAAAAAAAGAAAGAAAAGAAAACTTCAAGTGCTGGAGAGGATGTGGAAAAATAGGAACTGTTGGTAGGAATGTAAAATGGAGCAGCCTCTGTGGAAGACAGTTTGGTAATACCTCAAAAAGCTGAATATAAAACTGCCATATGATCCAGCAATCCCATTACTAGGAATATATTCAGAAGAACTGAAAGCAAGGGTGCAGACTGACATTTGCACATCAATGTTCATAGCACTATTTTTTTTCTTTATTCTTATATATATTTTTTAAAAGATGCATAGATTACGTAAATGTTACAAAAAAAAATTACAAGGATTCCCATGTTCCCTACCTCCCACCTCCCATACCATTCCACAAAAACATCCTTCATTAGTGTGGCACATCACCTGCAATGGAGACACACATCCTGGGGCTTTGCCACTAAGCATGGACATAGTTCACATTGTAGACCACACTCTCTCCCACACAGTTCTGCATGGTATATGCTGATGTAAAATGGCCTATATCTGTCGTTATAATGTCACTCAGGATAATTCCCAAGTCCCGAAAAAGCCCCTGTATTACAACTGCTTTTCCCTTCTCTGCCACAAAAGTGTCCAGTGGCCACTAGCTCCACCTCACTGTTGTAATTTCTTCCATTACTTGAATCACAATATGTCTACAACAGAATACCAGTGAGTCCACTCTAGTCCATAGCTCTTCCCCCAATCCTGAGGAGTTTGGGATGGTGATGTTCACTCCACCTCAAAGTGAGAGGGGGCTTATATCCCATGGATACGGTGGATGGGATTATCCTGCCTGCAGCTGCAGACTTTCTCCATTCCCTGGGATGGCCATTGTCCATCATCATCTCCTCACCAGGTGACTTGGGTGAGTCCATTGAGCTGTAGAGTAGGAGTTGCAGCTCCACCGAGATTCCAGGCACACATAGCACCATTTTTCACACTTACTAAAATATGGAACCAGCCCAAGTGCCCATGAACTGATGAATGGCTAAACAAAATGTGGTATATATGTGCAATGGAATACTATTCAGCTGTAAGAAGAAATGAAAACCATGATGCATATGACAGCATGGATGAACCTTGAGGATATTATGTTGAGTGAAATAAGCAGACACAAAAGGACAAATATTGTATGGTCTCCCTAATAAGAACTAAATATGAGTAGTAATCTCATGGAGGTAAACTCTAGAGTATAGGTTACTAGGAAATATAATGTGTGTTGAGAATGAGAGCTGATGATCAGTGCATGTAGAATTTTTTAAAGAGGTGTATTATAAAAGTGTGGAAATGAATAGAGTTGATGGTAACACATTATAGTGAGTATAACTAACACTGCTTATTTATAAATAAGATTGTGGCTGAAAGGGGTAGTCTGTGGACTTAAATGTCAATTGAAAGGAAGCCAGAGAATAATCTATGGTATGTATAACAGTGATTTTGGTGGTGGATGAAAACTGTGGTTAATAGTATAAATATAAGAATGTTCTTCTTTTAGAAAGTGTTAAAAATATGGTGATACATGGGAAAATTACAACTAATGTAACTTATGGATGATAATTAACAGTAATATTGTAATATTTTTGCAGCAATGGCAAAGAAGGTAGATCAATTCTAAGAGATAACTGTAGAGGGTATAAAGGAGTGTGGGATTTTTCCTTTTGGAGTAATGAAAAGTTCTAAAATTGATGGGGGTGATGACAGTACAACTCTGCGATGAAAATGAGAGCCACTGAGTGTACACTTTGAATGGATTGTACAAAACATGGGACTGTATCTCACAGGGAATCCAGTGGTGGAAGATGGACTGTGGTTAACAGGACAAATACGAGAACGTTCTCCCACGAACTATAACAAACATATAATATTAACACTAACACAGTGTGTTAATAATCACGTGGGTAGGGGGGAATTCACCAAAAGTAAAACATGGGCTATAGTTAGTAGTCATATTTTGATGATGCTCTTTCATAGTTTGTAACAAATGTTTCACAAGAATGCATGGTGTTGGTGGTGAGATGATGTCTGGGAGCCCTGTATTATGTTCTGCATGTTTGTTTTGTAAGTTCACAACTTTTACTATACACTTATTGTTTATGTATGTTAATGCATGAATGATATACTTCACTAAAATTTTATTCAAAAAAATAAATGGGACCTCATCAAAATTAAACTTTTGAGCCTCAAAGGACTTTATCTTGAAAGTAAAATGACAAGCTACACAATGGGAGAATATATTTGGAGACCACATACCTGATAAAGTATAAACATCCAGAAATCCTACAACTCAACAGCAGAAATAGAAACAACCCAATTAAAAGAAGACATTTATTCAAAGAAGATATACAAATGGCCATAAAGCACATGAAAAGATGCTCACCATCATTAGCTATTAGGGAAATGCAAATCAAAACTACAATGAGATACCGTTTCACACCCACTAGAATGTCTTCTATTTTAAAAATGGAAAATTACAAGAGTTGGAGAGAATGTGGAGAGAGGAACAGACATTCATTGTTGGTGGGAATGTAAAATGGTGCAGCTGCTGTGGAAGACAGTTTGGTAATTCCTCAGAAAGTTAAATATAGAATTACCATATGACCTGGCAATCACACTTCTAGATATATCACAACGGAATTGAAAGCAGATATTCAGATATATATTCACACACCAATGTTCGTAGCAACATTATTCACGATTGCCAAAAGATGGAAGCAACCCAAGTGTCCAAAAACTGATGAATGGATAAACAAAATGTGGTATATACAAACAATGGAATTTTATTCAGCCATAAAAAAAATGACATTCTGATACATGAGACAATATGGCTGAACACTGAAATAAGCCAGAGAGGAAAGGGCAAATATTTTGTAATGTCACTGTATTAGTCAGCCAAAGGGGTGCTAATGTGAAATACCAAAAATGGGTTGGTCTTTATAAAGGGTATTTATTTGGGGTAGAAGTCCACAGTTACCAGGCCAGAAAGCATAAGTTTCTTCTCTCACCACAGTCCATTGCCACGTGTTGGAGCAAGACAGCTCCTGACGTTTGCCAGGGTTCAGGCTTCTTGGTTTCCTCTCTTCCCGGGGCTGCGTTTCTCTCCGGGCTTAGCTCCTGTTTCCTCCACAAGGTCAGCTGTAGACTATCAGGCGAACGGCTCACTTCTCTTCTCCTGGGGCCTTCTCTCCAACATCAAAACTGCTTCTCAAAAACAGCTGCTTCAACTCTGTTCTTGCCATGCCTTTTATATTTGATTCCCCACCCACCAAGGGGTAGGGCTCAATGCCTACTGACGTGGCCCAGTCAACGCCCTAATCATAACTTAATCATGCCCAGATTAACAGATCAGTTTACAAGCATGATCCAATTATATTTTTGGAATTCATAATTACATCAAATTGGCCAACGGTTACAGTCACTGATATAAAATAATTAGGATAAGTATATTCATAGAGTCATAAACTAGACTATAGGTTACCAAGGGCCAAGGTAAGGGTAGGGAATGGGGAGTTAATGGTAAAATTGTACATATTTTTTATTTGGGATGATGGAAAAGTTTTGATAATGGATTATGGTGATGGTCACACAATACTGTGAATGTAATTAACAACACTGAATTATACATATGACTGTAGTTTAAAGGGGAAATTTTAGGTTGTCTATATGTTACTACAATAATTTTTTTTAAATCCATTAGGACTACCCAGCACTAACGATGAACCATAAAGTAAATTGTGGACTACAGTTAACAGCACAATTTTAAAATGTTCTTTCATCAGTTGTAATGACTGCATTACACTAATGCAAGGTTTTAATAATAGAGTGGTATTTGGGAACTCTGTATTTGATGCATGATTCTTCCGTAAACCTACAACTTCTCAAACACACACACACCTCTTCAGGCTGGCTGATTCTAATTGGGGTTAAATCACTGGTGTAGAGAATTCTCAGGACCCCCCAGCAAAGCCTTAAATAACGGCTTCCATGCCACTGCACCTACCCCTTCTTTTAATCTTCTCTTTCTTCTTACACTTCACTGTTAACTCAGAATCTCTCTCAAGCCAATGAATGAGAAGGAATGGGGAGGAGGGAAGTGCAGAGAAACCACAGCCTTCCTCTTGACTTATTTCTGCTTCTA
>JAQZBX010050660.1:0-11713 GCA_029593785.1 Cabassous unicinctus | reverse complement strand
GTGAAAAAAAATGGGGTGAAAACTAATTTCATTGGGGGCGAAGGCATTCATTTGGGTGTTCAACACAAGAGGGGAAAGTTGGAGTAACCATGGTGCTTGTGAAAGCATGCCTGGCTGCCTACCTCCACCACCTGATCCAAAACCAGAAAATCCACCGCTCTGAGTCCCAAAACCAGAAGTCTGTTGGGACAGTGATCCAAAAGTAGGAGCATTTTGACTCGCGAGGGTGCCAAAAGATGTGGTATTACTGCTGCTCCCAAACCTGGTTCCAATAAGAAATGATATTGTGGTTAGTATGGCTATGCTGTCACTCTGCCATCAGCATGCCTCCATCTACTATCCTAACTCCTAAGTTGCATGGCACACATGATTTGAGGTGACTTACCTGGTTTAAGCTAGCAGCCTCTCAGAAAGAATAGGCTATAGCACAGAGCAAGCCTTTACCTCAACTTTGGGAAGAAAAATAACAGGAATACAATATGAAATCCAACTTGTCCAGTGTTGGACTCATTCAACATTTAGAAATTTCAATGTATGTGGAAATTAAGCAGTATATTTCTTGCACTTTCTATCTCCAACAATTCTTCAATATCCATCATTTTAGCATTTCTCATTTATCTACAGTATCTCCCCCCACTCTCCTATTTATCTTCAAGTCTTCTCTGGATCTTGATTCTATTTACTTTTAGTGAGGACGTAAAGTGTCTTTTATGTGCAAAGACCACCATGCACCTGCACTTACTGTATTTTCTCTCCAGAAATGGGCCCTGACTGGTATTGCTCTATTCCTTTCCAGATTGCCCGTCAGGGTTAGAGATAGTCTTATGGTCAGGGACCTAAAAGGAGGGAATGGGTTCTTTTGGAGATTTAATACCTGAACCAGTACTTGTTAGCCCTGTTCTACAAAACAGAACTAACCAACCAGTCAGGATTTATGTAGAAGAGCCATCCCAAGGCAGAGTATGATACTTCTCTACTAGAAAAGAAAAAAAACTAGCTTCAAATAAATAATTACACCTCAAGATTCCTAGTTTACCAAAAACCCTCCACCAACCATGCAGTAATATGTGCTAGGCAGTCATTGTAGATAGGCATTTATCAAGACCTGCCAAGAATACAAACGAAAGTTGGTCCCAACTCTTCTTTCAAAGTTTTCCTTAACTTTAATTCTTGGTGTTTACTGAGGGGAAACTTAAAAAGACCCATTAGTCTTTTATATGAAACCCAAGAAGCAATATATAGACTCGCTCACTTTCCTCAAAACTTTCAAGCATTTCTGTATCAGCATCTTTCAGGGAAGAGAAAAGGTATGACTTATCTTAGTGGAGACTAGGGGCTGGGTGTGGGAAGAATGGGGAGAAACTGCTAATGGATATGGGGTTTCTTTCTGGTTCTGGAATTAGATAGTGGTGATAGCTGCACAGCTCAGTGAATATACCAGAAGCTACTGAATCGTACATTTTAAAAGGGTGACTCTTATATACCATATAACATTTTAAAAAATACTAAAAATTAGAAAATTTTAGAGAGGTTGAGGTAGACAAACTTCACTTGAGTTACAAACTGATACTGGAATGACTGTGCCTTCACCTCTTTTCCAAGAGTGGAGCAATAGAAGAGTCAGTAGAATATAAGAGGGGAGACAACAACCACTCAATCTGCCATACCTTTGTGGTGTCAAAAGAAACAATTTTTAACCAGTCATGAAAAGAAATGGGTTCATTACATGACATGCAAATTTGTGGTCAAAGTGCCTTAACTTTAAATGTGTAGCAGTTAGCAACTGGTGGTGGGGGTGGGCGGGAGGAATAAATCTTAAAACTACTGTCTTATTTTTTAATTTATAGCATGTAATTTCTCCTGAACACACAAGAGAGGAGGTAAAAAGTTTCAGGGCTATGGGGATTTTTATTTTTAATGCAAACTTTTGGGTTCAGGTCACTTTTATAGTCTCTCACTCCATTTTGTGGAGTCTCACTCCATTTTGTGAACTCCATTTTGTGGCTTGTTCATAGCCAAGATCAGCTGAGTGAGGACAGAGGCAGACCTGGCCTCAAATATTTACAGAACATAGTTTAGTTTATTTTCTCAAGCTAAAGATGCTATCATCTTGCCAAGACTCCTTCCAAGTACTTTTACAATTCCCCAAAACAAAACCATCTCCCATCTCCCAAATCTTTAGCTTTACACTTCTTGAGCCCAGTCCTGAGGGCAAGAGGTATATTAGAGCCACTTTCAGGCATTAATACCCCTTTTGAATGAGATGCTTTGTAGTTATCATCACATATACTTTATTGGGATTTTGTGGTGTGGTAAAAGGCTATTTTCTCCTTGGGGTTTTGACAACCAGACTGAATTTCTGGGGCCCTTAAAAGCAAATCCCTAATATGGCTTTTTCAAGTATGGATGTGCACAAGGCAGTAAGAACAGCTTTGAAAGCTCAGCAATCATCAAAGCTCTTAAACGTTTTAGGGTTACCAGTTAGTAGCTAGTATGGAAGCTGACTCCTGGGACTGTGTAATTGAATACGCATTCTGGGGGTCTGGAGCAGAGCAAGGGACACAAGGAGTTGTTTGATCAAAGATAATGGGTCTAACACAGAATAATCCCAAGAGGAAAGAATCTGGTGAAAACTCTTCATACAGAACTTTATAAAAGAAGTTATCACATAAGGGGTAATCTTGGCTATAGAACAGCCAAGTCAAGGCTACTTTTCTTCTTTAAACCAACTCTACGAGGTTCTGACAGTCAGTACTTTGCATATCAGAGCACAGCAGCACAGGTGATGTCCATCCACATAGTCAACAGAATATGGCCTCACTCTTAGAAAAGAGAAATTAGCCTCTAGAATATTGGAGAAACTTGTTTGCTGATTTGGAGGGACAGGTTGTCAATTCACAGTCAAACTTTAGAAAAATTCAAGAACTTTCTTTTCAAAGCAAGAGAACTGAGCCCAAGCTCTTTTGGTGGGTCCCTCCTCAGGGGGCTTACCCGAATCCTCCTGCGCTGGCAGCCGCAGTACCCTCTCCGAACACTTTGCCTCCCGTCGAGCCCAGAGGGCTTGTAAAGGCTGGGGCTGAACCGAATGCTGGCACCCCTCCAAACCCAGGGGATCCCCCAAAAGTAGGAGGGCTGCCAAACACTGGAGCAGCACCGAAGCCACCTGAGCAAAACAGAGGCAAACAAACAGAAATGGGGAAAAGGAAAAAAGGAGACAGAAGAGAGAACAATGAGCGATGAGAAACCAAATAAAAAGAGGGAAAAAGGGAAAATATGATGTTAGAAATTCTAATACAAACAACTATAACAATGGGCAACACCCCTTCTATTAGCAAGATAATTGAAAAAACAAATACAAAAACAAACACAATACAAAAAAAAACAAACCAAATCACCCTCCTCTATTTCTAGCAGTGTTCTGGGGTCCACCTAGGTTAGTTCCTTGGAATACTAAGTATCCAGAGTAACCCAGTATTTGTCTGAGAAATACCCAGGCCCTTCCAGAGGCAAGTTAGACTTCACTGGCTTGAACAGCCTGTAAAATCAGACCACCACCAAGAACCAACCTGGTACGTTTCAGATCTCTTCCCAGCTCCTATGAGCAGTTCTGAGCCTCCTCATTGAAAGATCATTCTCAAAAATGCCAATCCCTGACCAGCTGTGAAAGATTACAGATTTTTATTACTTATCACCAGAGAGAGAAGACATCTAATTTCATGGAAACCCAAACTATAAATTAGAGGCTCAAAATGACCTCACAGGGAGAATCCATGAATTGGGTTATAGAAGAAATGAAGAATGATGCATGGCACTGGCTCTCAACCAGATACTTTTTATTTATTTAAAGCCTGATGCCTCTCATCTCTCATCAGAGTCTTTGTCTCTCTATAGAAGACGAATTAAAAAAAAAGAAAAAAAAAAAGCTTTCTTTCTTCTGGGAAGAACTATTCCTCAACAAAAAGCAAAAGGAATTTCTTCTTTGAGGAAGGCTGCTTTATAAATCTAATAAAATAAGAAGCCAATAGTGAAGATAAGAGTCCAAAACGTCTTTTGCAAGCTCCCCAGCACTGATGCTCATTCAGCGACCAGGCTGACTGAAGGGCAGCATTTATTCAGGTGATCACACAGAAAAGGATCAGGCAATGCATGGCAGCAGTCTCCTCTGATTGGTGGGGATGCCCATTCAGTGAGAAAATGGAAGTCCTTCCCTTTAACTATTCCTTCTGCACCTGATGGTGTTCCCAAACCTCTAAGATACCTCTTAAATTATTCTAAGGTAAGTACAAGTCTGTTGAACCTGAATGGAACAAAAATGGTATAAAAAATGTGCTCTGAAGGGGACCATGCACTATAGAGGGTAGAGTATTTCTTAAAGTGAGTAGTGGCTGGGAGTAACAACCGAGTAGATGATTACCCTAAGAAGATAAGGGATATTATTCTCTCCCCTTTTAGAAATGGATTCCCATTGTTTGCAGGATCAATCAGGCTATCTTATTACAAGCATAATCACACCACAAGCTTCTGCCATCTGAATCAAGAAAGATCCCATACTGGGTATGAGAAGCTATCAGATGAATTCTTTAGTTAACTGCTATTTCATGATTCCATTATTTGCTTATTTACCATTATTTGCTTATTTACCATTTCTCATTGCACAGCTGAGAAGATACTTTTTGCTAAGGCTAATCTTTGGGTTAACATTTGGCATTTAGAAGTCTTGAGTGAAATTCCAAGCCATGATAATGAAGACTGTTGGGTTACAAATATAACAGACTGGAAAAAAAAAGTGCTAAAAAACCCTTGTAGTTCAATTATTTAAGACTGATCACAGATCTAGTTACACTTTCTTCCTAGACACACAGGGCTTTATCTAGTGCTTTGTACTCAATGTTGTTTAGACTTCTTGTCGGAAAGTGAAAAATGAGAAGTCACAATGATACAGAAAGTAAACTGGACAGGGGAGGGGAGGAGACACATATACACACACACACACACACACACACACACACACACACAGCCCCCAAACAACAACAAACCTGGGTCACAGCCAAATGAATAAGAAAAGAATGGTCACTCTGGTCTTACTTTTGGAGACAGGCAATTCATTCTGAATGTTAGGCGGGGTTAGATTTTATTAGACACCATATTTTATGAGTTTCTTTTCCAGAAGAAATAGAAATATAATAATCAACAATAATAAAGTTACTAAATTACTCAAGGCCCACTATATGCCAGGTGCTTTACAACAGTTCTTTAGCCCTCACAATAAATCTGGGGCGAGGAAACTGACTGAGGCTTGGAAAATGTCACCTGTCCAAGTTTACCAGCTGGTAAATGGTAGAGCTGGGACTGAAACAAGGTCTGAACCAATATGTGTCACACTGTCTCCCTCTACTTCCACTAAACTCTGCCATTCTAATAACTCCAGCAATAGAGGTAAAAAAAAAAACCAACAACACACACAATGGAAGAGAGATGTCATCTCCTCTTCTAGCTTCTCCTTAAACAATCTCCAACAATATTATTTTCTAATGCAATTTTATTGACGGGAGGATGACACTTTTGGAATTTTTCAAAGACTCATTTAAATAATCAACCTAACATCAATCTTAAGCTAGGAGTGATAATAATTCTTATGCCTTAGGCATTTGTACTGCCTCAGTGGGAAGGTTACTCCTTTATTTAAAGCAGTCTTTCCTTATGCTCAAAACTTTGAGGCACCTCATTTTATAGAAGGAGCTCTCTGGGACACCATACAAATTCTGCAGCTGCAGATAGAAAAAGTTCCTGAACCACAAATGGGAGTGGTCTTTCCTTCACCCTCACTTGGACATTTTTGATTAAAAACTAGTTTAATCATCTCATGTATTTGAAAAGCAGCTTTCTCTGTTAAGAGTTCTCAATCTAAGTGGTTTCATGGGACAAATAATCAAGTAGGAAAACTATTCTAAAAGGCGGGAAGATACACTTTCCCTGCAACTGAAAAAATAAAAATGGTCAGATTCTCAATCAGGTGGGACACCATCCCAGGCTAAAGAACCACATATAAGAAAAACTTAAGAGTCAAAGAAACAATTATCAAGTCCCTTAAAAACAAACAAAAGGGTTCTAATGATTAACGAACTAAAATGTCTCAGTCAAGTGTTTATCTTGTTAACTAGAGTCAAAAACATGTAGCCCTTTTCTTTTTAAAACTTTCACGGGGGGTGGGGTGGGATAGAGGGCATCACATGGGAGGGGAAAGCCAAAACAAACACAGCTGCAATGCCCATTTCTAGTCCATTTTAAATTTAGAAAAGGAGCATCAAAAACTGGCAACCAAAGACTGACCTCAGGTAACAGAACTGAGATGCACAGCACATCTGGAAATCACAGCAATTTAGGCTTCAAAATGTGATGTTTTCATGTATTAATTTGAGGCAGCCCTCCTCCTAAATCTGAGCCACCTAATGCATCTGGGTCCTCAGGTTGGATTCTTTGTCTAGTATTAGCATAGTACTATATGCTAATATATACAAGTTGGAGAAGAATCCTTCCTGCTTATCCATGTGGAGTTTGCTTTCAAGAGTTGCTTTCTCAGCAAACATCCTCTCCCCTATATCCTGCCTTAAAAAAGTCTTTGCACATAATTTTCCATGCAACAGGGCCAGGAATGCAGACCCTCTTTAGGTCTCAGAGACAGAAATAGGGATAGTGAAGCAGTTGACAGAAATGAAGTATATGTTTTCTTACCAAAACATGTATTGTTCTTTTAATTATAAATATAATACATGATTATAAAAAATTCATATAGTAATGCTGACATAAAAAGTAGTGCTGGTATGTTTTTTTTTCTTGGTCATATGGGTGTGTTTCTGTTCCAACTGGGAAAAGTAACTGAGCTGCATACTTATGATATGTGGGAATTGTATATGTGTATGTAATGTATATATATGTTATACTTCAATTAAAAGTAAAACCAGGGAACAGATGTGGCTTAAAGAGGTTGAGCGCCTGCTTCCCACTGGATTAGGTCCCCGGTGCCTCGAAAAAACAAAAAAAAAAAACAAACAACAAGCAAACAAACAAACAAAAAAGCCAACTCAGGGGAGGTGATGTGGCTCAGTGGTTGAGCACCAGTTTCCCACATATGAAGTCTTAGGTTCAATCCCCGGCCCTGGTACCTCAAAAACAAAAAACAAACAAACAAAAAAACCAACCAAAAGTGATTTGGGAAAGAGATGGAAAAATGACTTGGACATAAGGATTAAATAGATAATGTATCTTGACTATCTCAGATAATGGGCACCAGAGCAAATGTGACT
The DNA here is from genome assembly GCA_029593785.1 of Cabassous unicinctus. Lineage (NCBI taxonomy): Eukaryota > Metazoa > Chordata > Mammalia > Cingulata > Chlamyphoridae > Cabassous > Cabassous unicinctus. Next base: position 4,409 of record JAQZBX010050660.1, on the reverse strand, counting down.
CAAGACTCTTTTTTATGTTTTAGTTACCATTTTTTTACATGTTCCCTTTGGTTGTTTTGTAATTACTAAATTTTCAAAATGCTTTCTTCCCAAAGAAGTCTAAGTTCTCTTACGGGTTGCATTACATGAATTCTGTGATTTTGAACATGACTCAGAAGGCCTGGAACAGTGTTAGGAACATAGCAGATGCTCGATAAATATATAAATAAATTGGGGGGAAAAGTAACTTCATCCATATTCCACTCCTACTCCCTTGAGAGATCCACCCTAGGCCTACCTCCTTTTATCTACGCATATAAAAATATAAATAATATGTATAGGAGTACCTGTTTTATTTGGAGTAGAAAACCCAAAGCCTTGGGATGCTACACTTCCTCCTCCAGAGCTAAAAGTGCCAGCAGGTTTCTGCTCTCCAAATGATGAGCTGGCAAAACCAAATGTCTTGGCCCCGCTGTTTCCAAATAGGTTAGAGGTATCTGGAGAGATAAGAATATGTGTGAAGGAGATCAGAGGGGGGAGAAATCCCCTTACTTACTTCATAGGACAGAGAAGGAAGAAACCTCAGTTCTCTTGAGGGCTCCAAAATAAGTCTCTAACTCTTTAAAATATGGTGAAGAAGAAAATATCTTGGTTGTTGGAACAATATTTCAGTGTAGATTATTCTTCACTTGTGAATTAACTAGCCAGTAAGAAAAAGTTTTGAGGATGTGGGAAGATGGCAGAGTAGGAAGCTCCAAGAATCAATCCCTGCACCAAAACAACTATTGAACTGGCAGGAACTGTCTGAATTAACTATTTTGAAACTCTGGAGCCTAGGGTGCAGCATCCAGGGAAGAGCTGGGTGAAAAGGCTGGTAAACTGTGGTGACTATAGGTGAATTTCACCCTCCATGCAGCGGCTACCATTCCCTAATCGGCAAATACACAGCAGGCAGGAGTGGGGACTGCAACCTGGGCTTCTGGTGCAGCTTGCTGGTGTCAGAGTGGGCGATAAGGACCTAGGCCTCCAAAATCCAGGGCATTTTGGTCTGACTGCTGATCATAATTTTTGATCTGCTACTTCAGATTGCTGGGAGGCTGGCTCAGAGGGCAGCCCCTGTTCCAAGGCCCTCTTGGCAAAAGCGACATAAAAGTATTAGAGAGGCAGTACCTAGTTTTTCTTTCCCTCTCCTTTTCTCTTCCATTCCCTGTTAGGGAACAAAAACATTTTGGAAAAGACAAATTGATGGCAACAACAAACAAAAAAAAACAGCAAAAACAACTAAAAACCTAGCAAATCCAGAGGACTGGGAGAACTAGATTTCCAGAGTTATAATAATGTAATACTCAGAATGTCTCGTTACAAGTTTGAGCTTCTGGATATAGAATATGCCAATCTCAAATAACAGTGCTTCTAGCTGGTCTTTCTCAGTCATTGTTGTAGTTCCAATTACTTCTCAGGGCTAAAGAAGGTAGCTTCAGGATTAGGAAGCCTGTGGCACAAATGTCACAAAGGGAACTGCAGGTTCACTCAGTTTGGGCTCAGATATCAACGTGCAAGGGAGTATATTAGACGCTATGTAGAACAAGCATAAAGAGGTGTAAACAAGGCACACTTGGGATGAGTTAAATCACACTACAAGGCTGGCAATCAAAGGAGGTAATGTGTGGACCTGAGCTCAAGAAACACACCTGGATTAAATTCTTGCTATGCCACTTTATAGCTAAGTAACCTCAGCAAGTCCACATGCCCTCTCTAAGCCTATCATTCTTTATCTGTAAAATGGGAATGGCCACATCTAGAATTACTGTTTAAATAAGTGATCAGACTACTTATATTGAGAATCTAGTACCCAGCAGGTGATCAGTAAAGGTTAGTTCCCTGCTACTTGATATTACATGAAGGAATGGAATATAAGGGCTGCAGGATTTCCTGAGAGGAAGTGATCACTGTAGCCCAAGTGATCCTTAAAGAAAGGTGCACTGAGGAATAGACCTAAACTCAGCCTTAAAGAAGGGTAAGTTCAGAAGGGTGAAGCAGAGGGAAGAGTGTGAACTTTGGCAATGAAACAGGAAGGGAAGAGTGTGTGAGTATGAAGGATAGTAAGCAGACAAATTGGCAGAAGCAGAGTGAGTATACTAAGAAATAGAGTCAAAGTCAGAAAGGCACACTGGGGCCATTCCATAGAGGGCCCTGAATATCAGTGTAAGGAGTTTGGGTTGGACTTTATCCTAGTCAGTGGAAAACTACCAAAAGGTTTTGGGAAGAGAAAGTGGCAAAATCAAAGCAGAGTTTTAAGACACTCAATTTGGTATGGATTTTCACACTACAGTGGAGGCAGAGAGAAGAGTCTGGAGACTACCTTGAAAACCCAGATGATTATGGGAAACACCTCACAATAATGGAGAGAAAAGAGACAAAAGAATCAGAGAAGGAATTGTTTGAGAGGCAGGAAGAGAACCCAGACAGGTGATGAATACAGCCCAGGAAGAAGGGGTACTCAAAAGTATTAAATGTTGCAGAGTCACTCAAGAAGAAAGAGGCTGTCACTGCTGATTTTGCAGAAATCATTAGTATTGTGGTGAGGACAACGCATTTCCCCAATGACTTCTAGCTCCCTTCTCCATGTTCCTTCCTTTTAGCCTACAGTTGTTCCTCAGGATAAAAAAGGTTTCTGCCTCTTTATCAAATCCTACACTTTAAAAAAATAAAATCAAATCATGTTAAGCCCTCCCTAGACCCCTTGCAAATTCATTTAAATTTCCCTCAAACATAAATTTAAACCATTGGTTTACAATTTAACAACCAACAGTGTCTGGTATTACGAATAGATATGTTTTATACCAGAATTAAAGAATTAGAAGCAACGGTGTGCAAGTAAATGTTTAACACAGGTTGGGGTGTTGGAGCCCTGATTTGTAGCATTTGCCACTGTGGCTGATTTCAAGCTACCACTGTGATGTCACTGAACATCACAGTGGTAGGGAAGAGAAATGAACACAGTTGCCTCTTGTGAACCATTGCAAGTCAGCTCCAGTTCACCACTGAGAAGGCAATTTTTTAAGAGGTAAGAATCATGCATTAGAGATGCATCAGCCAGAAGGAAAGGAGTTTTTATAAGAATATGACACACCTAAATTTTAAAAAAATTGTCCAGTAACACAATCTCACAGATGCTAACATACCTATGGGATAAACCAAAATTTCTAACCAGCTTGCCTATTCTGTGCAAGGTGCTGTGTATGGCACATTACATATAATCCAATTGAATTCTAGATCTGTCAATCTCAGCTTTGTGACTAAAAACAAAAACAAAAACCAACCACCATTTTAAGCTTGTTTCCTCATTGGAAAACAGAGAGAGTTGTAAGAGGGTCATCTCAAGTAGGTGGTAAGGAGCCCTATGGTTCTGTGATGATAGCTGGGGAAAATATGGGAAAACTATGCATGTGTATCTCTGGGTTCCTGACCCCTGCTTCAGAATGAGTCTATATTGATTTGTTTTATATATCAAAATTCTGCTGAAGAGTTCATTTGCAAAAATAGGTTTTGAGAACTACTAGGTTCAATTTCTAAGAACCCTTTATTGTAGGATTCTAAATCCATCCTGGCAGACTGGAAGCCGAATAACAAAAATTTCTGATTATATAATTTTACAAGTTAAGAGTATGTATCTTTGACAAGTAATCTTTCCTTACATATTACCAGAGTGGACAGTGACATCAAAATAGCTGCTTTTTGATCTGCAAATTCAGAAAGGAGAATTAGGATAGAAATTTTGCTTTCAACTATATGGGCCTAAGGAAATATCTGTCTCATCTGTAGAACATTAGCTCTTGATTCATTAAGATCTTGTATCACACATTAGATGAGAGAGGCTAAGATGATGATGACAGGTTCCCAACTTCCCACCGCCGCCTCCATCAACAGCAGGATATAATTTTTAAAGATTTAAACAAACAAATTACTTTCATTTCCAACCATGAATAGATAGATCAACAAAAATTTTAAAAATTAGCTAAGAAGAAGGTGCCATCAGATACAGCTTCAGATTACAATAAAATAAAAATGTAAGGGATGAGGTAGTGGATGTGGCTCAAGCAGTTCTTGTTACTTTCAAGCAGTTGAGCGCCCGTGTCCCACACGGGAGGTCCTGGGTTTGGTTCCCAGTGCCTCCTAAAGAAGACAGACAAACAACGAGCAGACAACAAGCAAAAACAATGAGCATACAATGAGAAAAAAAACAATGAGCAGACAACGAGCAAAAACAAAATGAGCAGGGAGTGGAAGCAGTTGAGCACCCACCTCCCACATAGGAGGTCGCGGGTTTGATTCCTGGTGCCTCCTAAAGGGAAAACAAAACAAAACAAAACAGACAATGAGCAGATAAGGAAAAAAAAAAAGAGCAGACAACAGGCACAAAGTAACGA
>JAQZBX010050659.1:0-19596 GCA_029593785.1 Cabassous unicinctus | reverse complement strand
CACTATGGTTAGTGTGTGTATATATATATATATATATATATATATATATATATATATATATGACTATTGTATACATGTCTGTATGATAATTATTGGAGTTCCAAACATTTCTTTATGTATTTAAAATTTAACCTTAGTAAATTTAAAATTTTCAAGTTTAAGATCTTTTGGATTACTTTAGCTTGTGTTTATTTCAAGAGTGGCCATTCAGCAACATCTGGATAGCAATTTGAGGGCAAATTAAGATATTTAAGATTTTATCTGTATTTGTGAGAAGAAATTTAAGCATAGTGAAAAAATACATGAGTCTTGTATTAATAGAGCTGTGGTTTGGATATTGACCTTTTTCTTAGTATTTGTATAGCCTTGGGTTTTATTTTTTTTATTTGCAAAACAGGAATAATAAGGTCTACCTAATCATATTGTGGTGAATTTGCTTCCTATATACTGAAGCTACAATATTATTGTAGTATCAGTCAGAATCTAAGAGCATAAAGCTTTTCAATATTTTACTTCTTCCATATATGGTATCTAAGCTTTTTACTCTAAATCCATCTTATAATTATGTCCATGAATTTCACTTTCACAAGTTGTATTATTATTATTGCATAGGTTATAATTAGTTAACAAAAACAAAAACACGAAGTTAAAACTGTTCTTGATGGATATTTACACTATCATGTACTTTTTTCTTTGTTTTTTTTCTTCAATGTTTTTGTCTATCTTTCAAAATACAGATGATATTTCATTTCCTACAATTCCTCACATGATCTTTCTCCAGGCATTTAAGTAGTAAAGAAGGAGGAACTTTTGAAGAAACTCTTTAACTATAAGGTATCTGAAAAGGGGAACTGAAAATTTTTTTCTCCAAAACCCCTGTGTATCTATATATGCATGCATATCTATATGTATGTGTGTGTGTGTGTGTGTGTGTGTGTGTGTGTGTGTGTTAGAGAGAGAGAGAGAGTGAAAGAGAGAGACAGAGACAGAGAGATACAGAGAGAGAGAGACAGAGACAGAGACAGAGATAGAAAGAGAGTCAGAGTGAGAGACAGAGAATGGATTTGTAAGAGCACCAAGAAATTTGAAGATTATAAAACCAGGAGGGAAATGATTTCAGGATGGGTCTGGGAAATATATCAGCATGAGGTAGCTTTTTCAAAGGATTCCTAGTAGAAATTCTGGGCACTGATTTGAAGGATCATTTTCTTCATGCCTCTGTGTGTGCCCAAGTGATGGTCAATTATCATAAGTAGAGAAGTACTAGATCTAAGTAATAAGAGATGTCAAGGCTCCAACTTATTAGGGAAATATTCTAAATCCAAAGTTAAGTTGGGCTTTCCATTGTTTTAATCCTGTATTTTTTCTCAAGTTTTGTTCTAGTGTTTTAATGAAAAGTTATCTGTAAGACCCTTTTAACTCATCAGATGCTTCCACATACACTGAGAACAGGTTGGGTATTCTAATTTATAAACTACTTTGTTAAATTATATTTTGAACCAAGAATAAATTTTACCATCTCCCATGCTTTTTGCTCATACTTAGTAGGTGTTTAACCTGAGTCCTTCTATATGTTACCTGTGGAAGAACAATATTCTATGTAAAATAAAACAAATTAACACATAAAAATACTGATAATCACTTCCTTATAAAACAGATAGTTCTTCTTCAAAACATTTTCTAGAGAACTGCTCTGTTGCATTGAATTAATTTAGAATTATAAGCCCTTAATATACTTTATATGAAATTTATTTCCTTTTCCGTTATCATCAGTTCTTTTTTCAGATGAAGAAAGAGAATCAGTAAATGAATTGCCCAGTTTTAATAACAGCAAGTAGTATGACATTCAAATCAGAATGCTTATCGTTTAATCCTTAGAGCACATCATATTTTACCTTCACTGATGCTATTATAAAACAACAATTTCATCAAAACTACAAGTCTTATGGGCAAACCATTATTTGCTGAGGACATTTGAATGGAGGTGAAGGTGAAGATTTCAGTGTAAATATATTAGCTCCCTCCCCCAGGTACGCTAGATCTGAATGTCTGCACTCTTTGAAATGTGTGTTCAGATATGAAGGTCATGCTTTAAACTCTTTAGTTCCTTCAAAATGGACAGAAAAAACACTGAACTTTCTAATGTGTTCCTGAAGTATTAACAGCAGCCACTAAAATGTGCCTTTAACATAATTAGGAGAAAGGTGAAGCTTTTATATAATGACAACTGTTTCCTATATTCAGATACCCAGGAATATCTTCCTCTAGTTCCTATTTCCAGCATTTCCATGTTCTGAATGGACTTCAAGCAAACATGCTAAATATTACCTATTAATTCAGAGTATTTCTCTGTTATGATTAAGATCCTTGATTTTATTGTTATTTCTAGAATAAATATTTAATTACTGTGGCTATGTGGAATGTTAATGTGAGGTTTTGATTTAGATCATTTCTATGTAGAATGGAGAATGGTAGGTAGTTGCTTAAATTACATAATTAGTGGCACAAACAGAAAAATACCTCTTTTCTTTTACAGAGATGGGAAATGAAAAAAATGGAATTCCACTTGTCTGTGAATAATGTAGCATAACTTTGAAATGCATGGAATCTTGCTTCAGATACAGGTTCATATCTTTGTTCTACTATTTAATATCTTAATGACTTCAAATAAATAATGAACCCTCTTCTGCTTCTATTTTCCAGTATGAAAAATGAGTGTAAGAAGAGAATGTCCTTAAACATTGGGTTGACATGAAAGATAAATACATGAAATATAACTATAAAATTTACAGAAGTTAATTATGCTCTCATTAAAATAATTTCTAATGATAAAGATGACTTTAATCTAAAAGGAATTAAAAGATTAAACCTGTCAATCTGTTATGATGTATATTATCATTCAATTAATAAATCTATCCAAAGGTTAACAAGTCTTTAAATATTTAATATTATGTTCTGCATCATTACTGATAGATTAAGTTGATTTTATGGTTGATGGATGCATGTTAACTTGATGGAAAATCATATCAATGTCACTGAATTTATCTTCTTGGGGCTTTTGGAGAATAGGCAGATCGAGCTACTTTTCTGTTTCTTGTTTCTGCTCTGTTACTTGGCAGTCTTAATGGGGAACTTCATCATCTTCCTCACCATCACCTGCAGCCATCTAATCCAACAGCCAATGTACTACTTTCTCTGCAACCTCTCCATCACTGATCTTTTCTACACCTCCACTGTGGTTCCCCGGCTAATCAGAGACTTAGGATTAAAGGATAAAAGCATTTCTTATAACAACTGTATGACCCATCTCTTCACTTTTCATTTTCTGGGAGGTGTGGAAATATTAATCTTGGTGTCCATGGCTTTTGACCACTATGTTGCCATTGTCAAGCCTCTGCACTACATGGTCATCATGAACCGGCAGAGGTGTAACATGCTGATCTTCCTGGCCTGGGTCTTGGCTGTTTGGCACTCTATTGGTCTACTGCTCATGGTTCTCAGTTTACCTTTCTGGCCCTAATCAGATCGATCACTATGTGTGTGATGTGAAGCCTCTTTTGAAACTAGCATGTAAAGATATTTATGTCTTTAATATCTTAGCTATTGTCAATTCAGGGATGGTGGTAGGTGTAGTTTTTCTTGTCCTTTTGACTTCCTACATACTCATACTCTACCATCTCAGGACACACACTTCTGCGGGGCGACGCAAAGCTCTCTCAACCTGCAGCTCTCACATGATGGTTGTCAGTTTGTTTTTTGTGCCCTGCATCTTTACCTCTGTTCTACCTGCTGAGAATGAAATACATGAGAAGGAAATCTCTCTATTTTACAGTGTGTTTGCACCCATGCTGAACCCACTCATCTATACCCTGAAAAATGCAGAGATGAAAATTGCCTTGCAAAAGGTATGGTCTCAAATGGCACATTCAGAATTAAAGTAACTAAAATGATATTCATTGTGTTTTCTATTCTATGTCTCTAGGCTTTCTGACAGAGGAATTTTAGAAAGAATTCTCTTTGAAGTGTTAGACTAAATGACCCATGACTTTATATGATCCGAAGACACAAATTACTGTTATTCTTCTTTAAACCTGCATACTAAAGAGTCAAACTGGTTCAAGACCTGACCACTTGTGTTTGAGGAATGCAAGAAATGTCTTCCTAGATTACATCATTGATCAAGTCACTCACATTTCAAAAAATTTACCTGGAGAAATATCTTCCTTGGAATAAAATCTACCCTTCACACTGTTAATCAGAAGTCTCCCCAAATTTACCCAATTCTAATTTGCTAACCTTAGTCCTACTACATTGGGATAAAGCATGATGTATGAAGACAATAATAGACTTTGGGGTCAGGCAAATGTTGGTCAAATACTAGCTGTCCATTTTTAGTCTGGGTCTTGTCAATTTGCTTCAATTTTGTGACCATCTATTTTTGAGACCTCTATGAAAATATGATAATATTATTCTTATAATAATGTTGTAATATTATGTTAACTAACACATGTGAAGTGTTAGACAGAGTATGGCCTAATAGAGACTCACATTTAGGCCTTTCCCCACTTTCCTTTATTATTTGTTTTTCTTTGTTTTTATGCTTTAATCTGGTAATGCTGAATACGTCTGCATTCTTCAAACACACTCCGCAATCTTTCATAACTATGGAATTCTTTCTGTAATCTCCTCTGCTCAGGATATCCTATCTTACAATATACTTCATAATCTTCTTTCATTATCTTATTCAGTAGGATTTTGTAGACCTATCAACCAATAAGAATTATTTTCTTTTTTCCCCCTGTTCTTATATTTCTCTCCTTCTGCACTTTGATTCTATTTCAAACTATGTTATACCTAATATAACATTTTTCTTTATGAACTGGATTTTCCCCATTTGCTTAAGGCAGAAAATTATATGCTATTACATGCTATTTTATTGTTGTTTTTATATTTCTCTTTATTCTAGCAATGTACCTAACACTAAATAAAGTAAAAGTTTTCTGAAGTTAATTCATTTTGGTTTTATTTGATGCCATACACTGTTCCCACATATCTAGAACATTTCTTATGTCTTTAGAAAGCATGAATTAATAATAAAATAAATGAGTTCTGAAAGGTCGAAAATTTTAGGCTATGTCCAGAAGTTTTTCTCATAGTGGCAACAAAATCCAGGAAAATATATGCATTCTGTAATATTGCTTTAAATTTATTTTCCTCTCCATCAAAATGGTATTACTATTCCAACCTCCTCTTACTCTGACATCTTATAAATCACATAAACCCATCTCACTCTGTGTCCTGGTTCACATATACCCATTATTTCTCACTACCCAGGTAGTTCTCTTTTATCTGCAGGGTTGTCACATTGCTTCCACACAGTTTACCTGGTTGAATTTCCAGTCCTACAGCCAGAGCAAACTCAGAAAATCCATAGAGGAAGTAACATTTGTTTTCGGTGTTACGAATTCTTTCTGTGATACAACTCTCAGAGCCTTTCCTGCAGCTAACAAATAACAATTTTTCCTGTAATACATGGAAGCCTATGGTACATTAGGGAGAATTTTTCTATCCATTCTGAACAAAATTAACTGCAGCTAGTTATTCATAGTTTCATTTGATTTGATTTAATGTTGTATTTTTCCATGGAGTTTTGGATTCTTTTCCGATAGAGAAAAGAGTACATGTGTGTAGGTGCCTGTTTGTGTATGATACATGTGTCTCTGGGTGTGTTATGGTATGGGAGACTTGGAGGTCATGAGGAGAGCTGAAGAAATAAGACTCACTCCACAGATATAGGAAACAAGAAAAGCATGAGATGTCTTCTATCATTTTGTTTTGTTTTGTTTTCCCAAAGGTTCACAGAATTTATTGGCATAATTATGAAAAAAAATGTTGAGCTAAGTTAAAATATGCACTTCCTAGGTGTTATATCTAGCATACATTTTCTATGGTATAGCACAATATATGATATTTGCAAAAATCACTGTATAGAAGAACTTAACCAATCATTTTGTTCAACATGTCAGTATTAGGGCAGAACATTTATGAAATAATTATGGTTTATCAACGTGTAGTATAATCAATTCTCTCCATTACTATAAGAATTTACCAGTAATTTAAAAACCCTATTTCTTGTCTCTAGGTATATATGAGAGGGTATATTCAGAGAACCATTTTTTCTAGCCCAGGATTCTCTTCAAGTCATGACAGAGGCCTATGGATATGGTCTCAATATATCCTAAATATTTCAAAGCAATCTTAATTTAAAATCGTTCAACTTTTCTTCTTTCACTAAACTTTCCCAGGTCATTTTAATTTTATGAAATATCTGTTGATCTACCTGAGTCATCAGAAAGTACAGAAAATAGTATTATTTTACTGTATGTTCTGATAGTTTTAGTGTAAAATCTGCTACTCTTTGAATTGGGCTCACCATTAAGAAAATTAGGCTAGCAGCTCTTTTCTCAAGTCTTCTTTATTAAGGATCTGGTAATATATCAGATTGGGATGCAGGACCTTTCTCTTTTATGGCTCACATTTTGGCCCAGCTCATGTATTAGAGCCCAAGAATTAGACTGTGCTTTGGCTTGCTGGTGGTCTATAGAGAATGTGAAGTTCTATGTGTATTGGTGACCAAGAGTTTAAGCTCAGGAGACAAAGGTAATTATTTGTGATAATCTCTCTGTGTGACCATGAACATAATCTCTTAAAGTTCCTAGTTCAACGACTGGGATATAAATGGTGTTCTATATGTAGTTATAGTAGAATTGTTCTTGTTACTAAGAATTCATGGACTACAAGTACCTTCCCCAGAGAAGTTGAGCAGTGTGTCTAGTAAGAGATTACAACCAGGTTCTCTTACTATGAAAATCAAGTGTTTTTTTTTTATTTTATTATTTTATATTTTATGCATTTTATGTTTTAAAAGATACTTAGATTACATAAATGTTACACAAAAAATATAGAGGTTCCCATATGCCCCACCTCCCACACCTCCCACAACCTCCACATAAACATCCTTCATTAGTGTGTCACATTAATTGCAATTGATAAATACATCCTGGGGTTTTGCCATTAAGCATGAACCATAGTTCAAGTTTTAAGAAAGAGCTGTACTGTCTTTCTGATAGCAGTAGCAGCAACAACAGCAACAACAATTGTGCTCATAAGAGTAATTTAACAAAGGAAGCACAGGTGTTTTTTTCCCTCAACAGCTCTGGGTCACCTCTAGAAGGAGAATGAGACAAATATGCTGGTGATTGCAGTAAGGGATGGTCCTAATGTGGCCTGCCACCTTTCCCAAAAATACAACTTGTGCTCAGGACCACATGTATCAGCCTGGCAGGATAAACCCAATCCCCTAATAGTAAGGGGATTTCTGTTAAATTCCTTTCCCTCTTGTCCAGAGCATATGTAACTATCCACCGGAGGCAATCTGACTCTAGTGAGCATGTTTGTTGGCATCCAGCTACACCCAGGTTTTATATCTGTCCCTTGCGAAGAAGGAGCAGGATTTCTCCACTATGGCACACAAACACAAGAGAGGGATGGTGCACATAGAATGTCTCATTTTGTTTGCCATGGATTGAGGTTTTCTGACCATGAGGAACTAACACCCATAAGTGAAGGTATGAAACTGATCTTGTTCTGTCTCTTCTTTATGTGACTCAAAGTCTTTCCATCTGAGTTGTACATTTGCTGAGGACCCCAACACCTCTATCAGAGTAAGTTGACATCTCTTCATATATCTCTCCTCCTGACCCATAGTGATTTTCTCCATGAAGGAAATTAGGGGCTTGGCTGGAGCTTCCTTACTGATAAACAAGTGTATACTCTGACTTAAATTTTCCTCAGAAGGAAGGAAGAAACCTGGAAGTTCTGAGTGGTTCTTCCCAGTGGTCTGGTTCCAATCTTTGAATATTCCCTAAATTTGCCAGGGTAACCAAACCTTTTGATGTGCAAATTCTTTCTGTTTGGATTCCCAAGATCTTTTAGTATTGTATCCTCTCCACCATTTTTTAAATATTCTTATTCAATTCTATGTCCATCTAATTGTAAATTCCATGAGAATTGCACGAGATAAATTTAGGGTAAAATGATTTCACTAGCTCACAGTTAGCCTGAAATATACAGATGGGCAAAAAGCAATATGTTTTACATATACATATTTTTTACCAAACGATAAATTTGTGTGTGTGTGTTAAAACTTCTCTGAGGGCTCCTCATTTGCTTGAATTAGTTTTACAATCTTCTCTCTAGAATCCCTACAAATATTGTTCCCTCAGACTGTCTCTCCAATTCATTTTAATTACCAAGCTGTAATTCAATTTATCTCTGGATCCAACTTGAGTGGTTTATACCTGAGGTTCTTTAGGCCTATTGAAAAGATGCTTCTGGCATGTTTGACTCCCCAGAATACTCAATGTGTACAGTTTAGTGAAGTTTTTGTGCCTATTCAAGAGCACAGCACTGAGGGTATTTGGTTTCTGACCTTGAAATTGATGTGCAATCTCACTTTTAAGTTCAAGGGTAATTTCTATTTCACTGTTAACTTTAATTGCTAATCTGCTCTTTGGAATTGATGGCAAACAAAATCAGGCATGCCTGAAGTGTGATCCATATGCTTATTCAAGGTATTGTTCCTGTTTTGACCATGTATGATTCAGCATTTACACATCTGATTGATGATACTTTGGTGATAGTCATGAAAATTTATCTTATTTTATGTCAATACCTGATGGCCAATTTGCTGGATCATAGTGTTGGTACCATCAGTAGATATTGTCAAGCAGTAATTCAAAGTGTTTGAATTTCATACTACTGCATGGAATATATGAGTTCCATTCCTCATATTGACAATTTGTTTCTTTTCCTCTCTCTTTTGTTTTGATTGATCTTGCTAAAGATTTCTCAGTTTTATTTATCTTTCAAAATACCAATATTTGGTTTTCTTACTATTCTCTATTTAGGAATGTCATTTATCAATAAGTCATTTGAGACACATTAGCCAGTCCAGGGGAAGTTTATAAATGAATGCATCAGGCAGACTGCCTAGAACTTGGGGAACATATTTAAAACCCCATAATCTCCATGGTACAATCTTCCCATGGGCATGAAAAGGCCCCAAAACAAAGTTGATTACAAGAACCCAGACCTACATCCACAAGATTTTCAAAGCTATTAAAATGTTAAGTCCAAAAATAAAACGCTGAAACAATGGCCTAGATAGAGGTGCCTCATTTGCAATCTACCTGGCCATTGGAGTAGAGATTGCCCTCAGCAAAGTGAAAAAAAACAAACAAACAACTTTCTACCAGGACATAACAGAAATCTTTCACAACATTGCTGGAATTCTGGGGATGTCAGTGGCTTTTCCCCCAAAATACCTTTAAGTGCATAAGAGAAACACACTTATAAATAATTGGGGAAATTTGTAAGTTTATCCTGTATCTGTTCCCTCTTTGTATATGGGAAGCAGATAACTTATTTTGTAAGTTTTACAAGTCCAACCAGAGGGAACTTTTGAACCAAGACAAACTGCATGTTTATAATTGATTTTGATGTCATTTTATACTTAGCATTGCTACTGAAATGATTTAAGGTTTCTGAAATATTGTGATGTAATGAATGCCTTTTGGATATGGAAAAACATGTTTTTTTGTTGTTGTTGTTCAAAAGATGGAGGGTGGACATTTGCGATTATTTTATGAATCCCAAAAGGAGAATGATTATGTTTTATAATAATCCATTCCTGTGGGTGTGAGACCATTTGACTAGATTAGGTCAATGGGGCTTGTTGTGTCCCTGCCCTTTTGCTGGGTCTGATATAAAGGGAGACACAGAGACTCAGAGAGACAAAGGAAAAACAGAACTGGCATATTTGATTCTGCAATGTGAGAAAGAGGATTGCTTAAGCATGAATCCCCCAAGAGGCTGGGCCTATGGTGCAGCTCAAGAGAACAACTTGCTACATGCTTGATAGATTAGACTTGAAACTGGGAAGAAAGCAGAACAGCAGAGACTGATAAAGAAGGCCTGTAAAGAGAAAAGCTCTATGCCTAGTTACCCTCAGCTGAGCTCTGGGACACTATATAGCCCCAAAGCAAAGGCAAAGACCAGATAGAGTTCACTTGCCATCTTGCTTCAGCATGTAGCAGCTTACTTGCATGAGAAAGCACCTTTTATGGTTCCTTGAGTTGGATTTTTCATGGCTTTGGAATGGCAATCTTTTATTCCAAATAAACACCCTTTAAAAGAACCAACAGATTTCTGGTACTTTGCATTGGCAACCCTTTGGCAAAGTAAAACAGTTACCAAAAGGCCAGTATTAGAAGTGATACAGAAGGGAGTGCTGTAGCATTAAAGGACGAAAAAAGGAAAAAGGCAAGAGACTTGGAGGAGTGTATAGAAATGAATATTATTAAGGTAAGTTAAAGGGTAAAAAGACAGACAGCAGTAAGATGTGACAACAGAAAAACAAAGGATAAAATGAATGAAGTAATGCCTTTATGGTAATAATATTGAATGTTAATGGCTTGACTTCCATAATCAAAAGGAATAGACTGATAAAATGGATAAAAAAATATGATCCATCTGTATTCTGTCTGCAAGAGACTCGCCTCAGACATAAGGACACAACCAAGTTGAAAGTGAATGCCTTATAAATAGGAATTTTGGGAAAGAAGATATTCCACACAAATATTAACCAAAAAACTCTGGAATAGCAATGTTAATATTGGAAAAACTGATTTTAAAAGCAAAACTGATATAAGGAAAGAAGAAGGTCATTATATATTAATAAAAAGGGCAATTCACCAAGAAGAAATAACTAAAAAATATTTATGCACAACAGGGGTCCCAAGCTAAATGAGACACACACTAACAAAACTAAAGGGAGAAATAGAACTTTCTACAACAATAGTTGGGAGCTTGAATACACCACTCTCAGCATTGGGAAAGAACATCTGGACAGAGGAGAAATAAAGAAACAGAGAGCTTGAATAGTATGATAAATGAACCTAATCTAACAGACATTTATAGAGCAATAAGCCCAAAATAGAAGGATATACATTCTTTTCAAACACACATGAACATTCATCAGGATAGGCCGTATGTTTAGTCACAGGAGGGTATCTATAAAATTTAAAAGATTGAAATTACACAAAGTATTTTCTTTGATCATAACTGAATGAAGATGGAAATCAATAACAGATAGAAAAAGGGAAAGCTCATAAACATAGGGAGATTAAACAACACAATCATAAACGATCAGTAGGTCAAAGAAGAAATTTCTAGGAACTCAGTAAATATCTTGAGACAAATGAAAATAAGAACACAACATATCAAATCCTTTGGGAAACAGCAAAGCCAGTTCTGAGAGGGAAATTTATACCCCTCAATGCTTATGTTAAAAAGAAGAAAGAGCTAAAATTGAAGAAATAATTGCACACCTGGAGGAATTAGTAAAAGAAAGCAAACTATTGCAAAATCAAGCTAAAGGAAAAAATAATAAGATGAGGGCAGATATAAATGAAATTGATAGTAAAAAGACAATAGAGAGAATCAACAAAACCAAAAGTTGATTTT
The DNA here is from genome assembly GCA_029593785.1 of Cabassous unicinctus. Classification (NCBI taxonomy): domain Eukaryota; kingdom Metazoa; phylum Chordata; class Mammalia; order Cingulata; family Chlamyphoridae; genus Cabassous; species Cabassous unicinctus. The sequence continues at coordinate 8,010 of JAQZBX010050659.1, read as the reverse complement.
TTGAGAAGACAGAATTGAAAAATGCTTAGCTAGACTTCCAGAAAAAAAAAAAAAAGAGAGAGAGAAAGAGAAGATGCAAATGAAGTCAGAAATGAGTATGGCGTGGGTTCATTACCACTGACCCCACAGAAATAAGAGAACATAAGAAGATACTATGAATAAGCATACAGCAAATAACTAGACAAAGTAGTGGTGATGGACAAATTCCTAGAAACAAGCAGCCTAAACTGACTCTAGAAGAAATAGACCTCAATAAACCCATCCCAAATAAAGAGATTGAAACAGTCATCAAAAACCTCTCAAAGGTGAAAATCCCATGAATTTATGGCATCACAGGTGAATTCTACCAAACATTCAAAGACAATCTAATACCAATCTTGCTCAAGCTCTTCCAAAAATTTGAACAGGAAAGAATGCTACTAAATAAATTCATTGATGCAAGCATCACCTTAATACCAAAACCAGATAATGATACTATGAAAAAAAGAAAATTACAAAATAATATCCCTAATGAATATAGATGCAAAAATCATCAGCAAAATAATTGCAAACTGAATCCAGAAGCAAATTAAAAGAATTATACACCACAATCAAATGGGTTTTATCCCAGGTATGCAAAGGTTTTTCAAAACAAGAAAGTCAATTAGTGTAATAAACCACATTAATAAATTGAAGAAAAACAATCACAGGATACTTTCCATTGACATAGAAAAGACATTTGACAAAATACAGCAAATTTTCTTGATAAAAACACTCTAAAAATAGGAATAGAAGGACGCTTTTGCAATATGGTAAAGTGTACATATGAAAAACCTACAGCTAGCATTGTACTCAACTGTGAAAGCCTGAAAGTTTTCCTGCTAAGATCAGAAACAAGATAAGGATACCCACTGGCACCACTGTTATTCAATATTGTGCTAGAAGTTCTAACTAGAGCAATTAGGCTAGATAGAGAAATTAAAAGCACCCAAATAGGAATGGAAGAAGTAAAATTTTCACTATTTGTGATGATATGATACTTTTGTATCTGTCTTATTCATTCAAAATAATATTCTCTGGGTTCTTCCATATTGTCAAATGCATGCCAATTTCATTTCTTCTTACACCTGAATGGTATTCCATTTTGTGTATATATCATATTTCATTTATCCAATCCTCAGTTGATAGACACTTTGGTTGGTTCCATATTTTAGCAATTGCGAATGCTGCTGCTATGAACATCAGTGTGCATTCTTGCTTTCAGTTCTTCTGAATATATTCCTAGTAACGGGATTGCTGGCATTAAAGGTGTTTCTATATTTGGTTTCTTGAGGTACTTCTAACCTGTTTTTCACAGAGGCTGTACCATTTTACTTTCCCACCAACAATGAAGGAGTGTTCCTGTTTTTCCACACCTTTTCCAATACCTGTAGTATTCTGAGTTTTTAAAACTGGCCATACTATAAGATGTGAAATGGTATCTCATTGTGGTTTTGCTCTGCATTTCCCAAGTAGCTAGTGATGATAACCATTTTATCATGTCCTTTTTGGCCATTTGTATTTCCTTTTTGGAGAAATGTGTTTTGCCCATTTTTTATTTGGGTTGCTTTTAATCTTTAAATTGTATGTACTTTGCTGTTTTTACCACTGTAGCTAAGTAATGTGCTTTAAGGTCAGGAAGTGAGAGTTCTCCAACTTTTCTTTTTAAAGACATTTTTTAGCTATTTGGGGTCCCTTATCCTTCCAAACAAATTTGATAATTGTCATTTCATTTCTGCAAATAGGTTGTTGGGATTTTTTAAATTGGGATTGGGTTGAATCTGTAAATCACTTTTGGTAGAAGTGATATCCTAATTATGTTTAATCTTTCACTCCATGAGCATGGAATATCTTTCCATTTATTTAAGTCTTCTCCAGTTTCTTTCAGCAGTGTTTTGTAGAATACTGAATACAGGTCCTTTACATCCTTGGTTAAGTTTCTTCCTAAATTTTTGATGCTTTTATTGCTATTTTAAATGAATTTTTTTCTGATCTCATCAGATTTCTCATTGATAGTTTACAGAAAAGATACTAATATTTGCATATTAATCTTATATCCTGCCACTTTGCTGAACTTGTCTATTAGTTCAAGTTGCTTTGCTTTAGATTTTTCAGGATTTTCTAGATACAGTATACTCCCTCTCCACCTCCTTCCTCAGCTCCTCATAAGAAATCCACAATTCCTAAGGAAGAAGAAACTTTACTCCTGCTTCTTCCTCCTCTACCATCAGTCTTCTTTGAAACTCAGACACCTCACACTCCTATGAAAGAATGCTTAAAAGATGCTGTAGGGAATGGAAAATGCTACACTTTCAAAGTGGCTCCCCAAAATGGACAGCCACAGCATGAATCACTTCCCTATACAGTCCTTAAAGAGATGTGGAGAAGTATTAATGAAAATGAACTTCACAGTTGCTTTACTAAAGGGATTTTAGACCCCATTGCTAATGGCTATCAAATGTGCCCTTGAGATTAGAAAGTTCTTGTAAAACTATTGTTGCCACAGCTCACTTTAGTTTTTGGCAATTAGAATATCAAAAAGGCCACACTCAACAGGAAGAAGTGGTGAATAAAGCCTTTATCAATGAGATCATGCTTGTAAGAAAACAGTCCGCCAAAGGGCTAAGAGAAGAAAAACATTCCAGCAGCTGATCTGTTAAACCCCCTACTGCCTATATTATAATGTGGCTGTAGGCTAGTGGGGGCTATGAAAATTCAACTGCTGGAAGAGTAGGAAAACTTGGCAGCACAGTTTCAAAAAAAAATTCTTAAAAGCAGTAAAATAAAAAAATGTATCAATGGATGTATTGTAACTCATTTTATGTTTTTCTGTTTGTTCAGTATCAGTGTATATTTTGATACCTCCGGGTGGTAATATTAAATTGATAAATGAAAATTGTTAAAAGAGCTCTAGTCAAATGGCCAAAAATTAAATAAGTGCTTATATTAATAAATACATATGGATAATAATTTAGAATAATAAAAATGGTTATAACCAAATTGAATCATTATTTGACAATTTTTTTTAGTGTTGATGGTAAATGTATGTTGTAAAAGGCTTGCTTGGAAAAGTTTCCAAAATCATTTTGGTAACTTAAGTATAGAAAGTATGTCAAAAGTTTTTTTATTATTAAGGAAAAAGAAAGTAATTTTGTCCTGAGATAAAATGACTGGTTATTAAGAAAGAGCAAAATGTGAGACAAAACCTGAATGAATACAGAAAGTGCAGAAGGTGCGCAAAAAAGAAATTTTTATAGTTAGAGTTAAGTAAGATCTAATGGGCTTATCTAGAATGTTTTGAAGGCTTTTGTATCGGTATACTGATACAAAGTTAAAATTTTGTCCTTTCTCAAAGTTTCTTAAATCATTGGACTGTCTTAGTAAAGGTTTATAAAGAGTTTTTCTCCTGAATAATCAGTATACAAAAAAAAAAAGCTTCTGTTTTATCAAGATAGCTTCTTATACTTCAACGTTATCATTTCTTTGGAGAAACAAGTTGTATCACTTTTAAAAGAACATAATGTTCAAATCTGCTTCTCAAAATCTAATCCTGAAAAGTAGCTTTTTATTTAAAATTATTGAGAAGATTTGTTCTTTCACCTTAAAAAAAGGTAAAGTAATAAAATAGTTAAGTTTATTTAATATGTAATATTTTGAATGGAAAGTGTTTAAAATTGTTATAAAATTAAAATGAAATTCTTTAACCGTCTGTTGATTAAAGTCGTACAAACAAAAGCTTCTTTAAATACTTGAAAGGTGTATAAATTTCCTAAAAAATTAATAATGTTTATGTGTCACAGAAACAATCTCTTCGTGTAAAAATCAAAAGGTGGATGCTTTAACTCATGTTCATCTAAATTACTCCACCTCTGCTAAAGATGCAGCTATATAGCTGCAGAAAGAGAGCAGCTATTAAGGGCTGCCAGGGGTAGTACATAACAGTAAATTATGGTAAATTAAAATAACACCATTGCAGTATGCATCAGTCCCAAATATTGCTAGTTTGTTGCAAAAAATTAATACCCAGTTATGTCACTATAGCTTTGTTTTTGAACTTGCTAATGCTTTCTTTAGTATCTCCTTAGGCAAGTCAAGTCAGCCAACATTCCACTTCTGGTAAAAAAAAACACAAAAAAACAAAAACAGTTATCCAAGTTTAAATTCTACACTGTGAGTCACAGCCCAAGTTCCGATTAAAATGCTAACAGCAAGACCAATGTGGGTATTAAGATGACAAGTTAATGTGCGGTCCCGCAGCCCAAATAATAAAATAATAATTTGTCTCAAGCTATACAAAATAGAAAAAATAAAATCATTTTGATCATGCTACTAGCCTATATAACCTCATTGGTTAGGAACCTTAAACCCATAAGAAATAAAAGTTTATTCATTGCATGCCTGTTAGTTAAAAGTCTTATTATTATTTGTTGTTATATAACCTACTATAATCATGAATTATATAAAATGCTTAAATACTAATCAAAACAATACATTATATAATTATTTAATTTGATAACTTGTAAGTTACACATAAATATATATTATTGAATGCATATGTAAGTCCCTTCTTTTGAGTTTAAACAATCCTAAAACCAAATGTAGTAGGGAAAAAATTTAGTTGGTATTATTCAAACCTAAAAATAAAACATCATGCAAAAACCTTGTTAACCAGCAAACCAATGCATTGCTAGTCAGCACTTTTCATATTTCAGAAAGAATAATGAAAATTAAAACAGTAAGCATATCAGGGATGTTTTGTAAAAAATAAAAACAGGTAAAGTGCATTCCGAGGAGTGTTGTTTTCCTGAGAAGGCTGGCCACTTTCTCAGGAACTAATGCATAAACCTTGGAATGTACAGCCCAGAGAGTGTTGTGTTCCTTCCTGAGGAGGCTGGCCACTTCCTTGGAAATTGACACAGTGTTCACAAGTTGGCATCTATAATATCAAGTTCATTAATCATAAACACAGTACAAAGATAGTCCCTAATCAAACCAGTTAAAATTCCACCCTAGGAGAAGGTAAGGTGCTCTACACAAGTGTTTTCAATCAAAACTCTCATATCAGTTACTAATTCAAAACTTCCCAACCAAAAGCTAAATGTTAGTAGGTTCATATGTATAACTGCTCTATTTATCTATCATTTTATAACTCTGTTCAATATTAATTTAATCTTTTAATTGATTATGTTATTCTTGTTTCTCATTCTAATTGTCGATATAAGCTTATTAAACTAGATATTCATAATAGCATTTATCTTGTATCTATCCAGGACTCTAGCTAAAAGTAAGCCAAGTATATCAGTGTCCCCTGTTTTGGTAAGCATGTCAATGTATGTACACATATCATAAAATATTGGAATATAACAGTTAAACCCCTGTTTATAAACAGTTCTTCACTTATTTTATATTCTTTCAATTATTAACAAAAAATCACTAACTTAATATCAACTAAAGTCCTGCCACAAGAAATGTTCAATAGACCCACCATGTGTCAATATTATGTCTTTAAGGCTTTATGCCCTACTCATTCTGCCTTCCCACAAGCATGTATTTATCCTCATTGCAGCCCCCTCAAAAACACTTTTAACACAAATCTATAAACATCTCCAAAATTCTCTTGCCCAAGCCAGTTTTCAAATAACCCCTAATGAAATCCAACCAACTCAGCCTTGAAAATATTTAGGATATATCATGTCATCTAAAACAATAAAACAAAAAAAGGGTGAGTATGGATACTTTCCCTACAAATACAATAGCCCTAGCACTATACACTTTAAATTTATACTTTAAATTTTTTAAGTTGCGGTAAAGATGGCCTTTCAGCAGCTGAAAAATATTTTTTCCCCTCATCAGGAAAGTCATCAAATACAAGTTAAAATTCTGTACAAGGAAATGTTAAGGAATAGATCGTGAAAAGGACCCTGTAACCTCATAATGTGGGAGAGAGGGTATGCTTGTGTGCTTACTCCAACAGGCCCCTGTGGCTACCAGCAAAAAATGTGAAGCTATACCATGAGCTGGAAAGATCACCCATAGAACCCAATGCCACAGATGGAGAAGATGACAATGGAGGAACAAAGGAACTCCCGGATGCAATCATGCCATAACACTATCCAAACTTAGGGAGAAACTTACAGAAATCTTAAACAATTAAACCTAAAAATATCATTAGTACACTTATTACTTTCATCATTTCAGCTATTATCATAGCTGTCACTGCCACCACTATGGTAGTCATCTTAACAGTACCTGTCCAAATTGCTCTTGTTGTTAATCAATTTATAACCAATGTTACCAACAAACTTATGACTCAAACTCATATTGATAATAATATTCTTACCAAACTTGATGCTTTAGAAGCATCTATTTTCTGGATAGGTGAAAAACAACAAACTCTGTTTACCAGGGAAGATTTGCAGTGTGACTGGGAACATGTTAAAATTTGTGACACCCCTTTGCCTTGGAATATCTCCCAACTTTTTGGGAATAAGTTAAAACTCACCTTCAAGGAGCCTTGTCCTCTCATTTACAGGGAGAAGTACTGGCTCTCCAGCAATGCCTGGAACGTCAACTATCTCTAATACAACTTCTTGCTCAGCAAATTGTGTTTCACTTAATGATAATTTACAGTGGTTAAATCTCTCAAATTGATTTCATGGCCTAAACATACGAATCTGGATAATATTTCTCATTAGAATATTCATGCTTCTTGTTTTATTATCAATTCTTAAGTTAATCTGCCAGGCCCTTTGTCGAGCTCATCATGCTGAACAGAAAATTATCTCTTTGGCTGCTGCTTCATCTCTCTCACCTCCTATGTATGGAAATCAAGAAAAAAGAAATGAAAGAGGGGGAGACTTAGGGACCTATGAATTAATTTTTCACCCCAAATTCTCCTTTCCCTCCTTCTCACCTGCCTACCTATTTTCCTGGCCCTGTGACATCTTTTTCTTCCTGCACACAGTTTTTTTCTAGTTTCCCCCCTTCCCATTGTTCCTATCATAACCTGGAGGTGTCCTGTACACATCCCACTGGTAAGGTTGCCTTATGCCAAAAGCCTGGCATCCCTAGATTGAGTAGGCCTTCTTAGAGCTGGTGTCAAACTCTCTGTCTCCTGGCCAATGCTGGGCCCTCTGTGCATTAGAAACTTGGGTTCTCTGAAACCAGTGAACAGATCTGGGGCCCCACCTATGGGTGAGGAAGTCCCAAGGCTGGTTCTGGGTGTGGAGGCCATGGAAGCATAAACTATTGAAGAGCACTTCACCTTGCTTGGCCTTGGATGGCTGGTAGCCAATGATGGGTAAGATCCCTCAGAGAAGGAACAGCCTAAGATAGGCACAGTCACAGAGGGGCCACCAGGAGAGAATTTGAGGGCCTACAAAGGTAGTACACTGACCCTCACCCCTCCCAAGGGCGGTTTCCTGCCACCATGGTTATTTTGTTTCCCATGCACTGCCCAGTTAAGAACCCAGATAGCAGACAGTGACCTGGCCTTGCTATTACTATCAGAATTTGTTTACCATGAACTATCAAGAAGGGGGCAGTTTTTATAAGGACTGTGTCAAGATAGTTTTCTCTGTTCTATTTCTTCTTATTTAAACAGAAAACGGGATATGTGGGAACCATCTGATCTTTACATCTAAGAAATAACTTGGAGGCCTGTTTCTCTGCCCATACAGAATTCACCTTATCAATTCCTGCCATAAACAGGAACTTTCCTACTTATCTCCCTTATGTCTCACCTTATCTCATGTATATCAATTAATCTTTCTGTAATCTTGCTTCCCCATTATCAGGCTGGAATTCTTATGATGTGATTTACAACCCCTAACCTGCCTGTTCCCCTGCACCTGGACCCTGACTTTGACTGTAAAAAAAATCCTGAATAACAAGCATGCTGGGGATCAGCTCTAAAGCACAGCTTCTTCACCTGTTCTCCCTGGGATCTCTCTCAACCTCCGTGTTAAGGATGTGCATATCCATTGCGGGTGT
>JAQZBX010050658.1:0-19597 GCA_029593785.1 Cabassous unicinctus | reverse complement strand
AAAAAAAAAAAAAAAAAGTAAGACACTGGGAATAAATGGAAGAAAATGTCACTGTACATACAGGACAACAGTCTTACAGTGATGAAAGGCAAAATAAAAATTTTTTTCTTCAAATATTTTTTCATTATTTTTAATATTCCAATTTTTAAAAATATTATTCTCTTTTTACTTTTTATTATTTTTTTTGGTATTTTACTTCTTATGTATAAAACTATCATTACTATTTCATTTTCTTATTAATTATATGTGGCTATTTTATTGTATTCATTTTTGAAGAAGTTTTGGATCACAGAAGTATTATAACTGTGACAGGAGAGGATCATTGGTGCAGGGTGTCAGTGAAGGGGGATACATGGGAGGAAGTTCAACTGGGTATACATATAAAGTGTATAAATGTGTTCAAATGCTCATGGGGCCCCAGTGGGTGGAGATTCACACAATAACCAAAAAATATCAAATTCCCATCTGGGGAGCTCTGCCATATTCTCCAATGGAATAACAAGAATGCACCAAGTACAGGGACAATGATTTGTGAATGAGGATGGTCCATTGAAGGACCCCTGATATTGTTGACTATGCTTATGAGCCTGTGCTCTTGAAATTGAAACTTGGCTTAGGGATGTAGGGTGTCTAAGAGTTACCTATAGGGATCCTCCTCGTTGCTCAAATGTGGCCTCTCTCTAAGCCGAACTCAGCATATAAAAGCAATAACTTCCCCACATCATGGGACATAACTCCTGGGGATGAGCTTCCCTGGCATGGAGGGATTGCTACCAAGTGCCAAAAAGCAACACATCTGGGGGGAAAAATTATATATATATATAAAACACCTTGACCAAAAGGGGGAAAAGTTAAAGACAAATGAGTTTGTATGCCTAAGAGAATTCAAAGTGAGTCGGGAGGTCATCCCAGATGTAGCACTTATGCACATCTCAACAGGATCTCATTGACAGCCAAAGTAGATATGACCCCAAATAGCAAAGCTCCTCAGGGATATGGAGACATCCAGACACTATAGTCAGGGCAGACAGCTCAGGAATTTGGCCCCTTGCTAATGGGCTCTACTCTGGTATTTATGCTCCCCATTGTAACTGAGTTAGACTCAGCAGTGGTTTCCCTATGCATGACTTTTCTGTCCTTCTATTCAAACATATAATTATTACTAGAGTTGGTAGGTGTACATTCAAGAGATTTAAATCTTTGGGCTGTCCATGTGCCAGCTGAGCCCTGAATCTCAATGGAGTTGTAACACCTACTCTCCAGTTCAACAGACTTACCCAGGACAACTAACGGGGAGGAGATGATCGACAAACAACATACCAAAGAACCGACAGTGCCTACAGTGGCAGTCCCATCCATTGGATATATGGGATCGAAGCCCCCCTCAATTAATGGTGGAATGGGCATCACCATGCCAGAGTCCTCAGGATTGGGAAATGAACTATGGACTAAAATAAACTTACTAGTATTCTACTATAGACTACTTGTGATTCTAGCAATGGAAGAAATACCATTGTTGTGGAGGCAACGACCCATGGATGTTCTGGGGTTAGGGAGAGGGAAAAACAAGTGTAATAGGGGGGCATTTTCAGGACTTGGGAATCATTGCTCTAGAACCGGAATGACATTACAATGGCAGATACAGGCCATTATATATCTGGCCATAATCTACAGAGTCGAATGGGAGAAAGTGTAAACTACAATGTAAACTATAATCCGTGCTTAGTGGCAATGCTCCAAAATGTGTTTATCAATTGCAATGAATGTACCATACTGATGAAAGATGTTGCTAATATGGGAAAATGTGGGAGATGTGGGGAGCAGGGCATATGGGAATCCCCTGTATATTCTTTGTAACATTTATGTAATCAAAGTATCTTTAAAAAATTTTTTAAAGTGGGGAAAAAAAGAAGAAATCTCAGCAAGCTGCCTTCAGGGATGAGATGGAAAAAGGCCTTCAGTGTCAATACCTCCTTACCTCACCGTAACTGTCCCACTCATCTAAACACATGCTCTGCAGGTAACTCACCCACTCACCTAGAAGGCAGCTGTTCTGGCAAGCTCTTTGCAGAGGGTTCTTCCTCTTAACAAGGGGACTGTTAAAGTATTTTTCCAGCCACATATAGCACTCTTCTCTGAGGGGAATTCTTTTGAAATTTTCCCTAATTCATTAATTTTCCAGTAATATTTTAGTGTTCTTTTGTGGTCTGGAACCCAGCAATTGCCCATCTGGCTGCTCCTTAATGCTATTCTGGAGACAATCATGGAAACCTGTGCCCAATATGATTTTTACCTATTTGGATGATTCAGGTGAAGCTAGTGTGGTTCAAAGACCAGAGCATCAGCTTGGGAGTCAACCAGACAATCTAATCCTGCCTCTGCCACTCAAAATGTGGCCTCTTAACTACACTGAGCCTCAGCATAACCTCCTATACTGAGGCTAGTAATATTTACCAAGATTGGGGAACAGGATTAGAGATAAGTACGAGGAAGCCCCTGGTTTGCTATAGGCATCTATAAAGTATGGCTAGGTATGCTGACAGTCAATAATCCTACAATGCACAGGATAGTCCACACTACAAAGAAACCCTAGATTTAAGAACCTCTAAATTAGGGCAAAGTTCAGGACTTGTGTTCCATGGTTGCATGAAGACTCTTCTCTTTCATTGAGTATCTTGTTTCCATGAAGGAAGTGAACCTGAAAGCAAAGTAAACAGATGGAGAGAGCAGTGCTAAGGGAAGCACAAATTAATAAATATCAAGATGTGAGCCCTAATCAAAATCCCATTTTAAAGCTCACCCAGCTCTCTACTTTTCAGTTATGAGAGACAATATCAGTTAGGCCGACTGGAATAGTTTTCGAGTAGTTTCTGAGTTCCCTAACCAACTGTGGTAGAATGCACTTCCTGTCTTATGGGAAGGACTTGTTTCCCCAGCTGAAGGGAATGATATTAGCAGATAGTCAGCTGTAGCCCCTGCAAGGATTGTTTCCTGTACAGAGAACCTCCTCACCAAAAGTCATGATCTTCCAGAGGGGACCAATATCCAATGGCAGATTGAGTGTATGTGTAAGATCCCAGCCATTTAAGCCCCATGGAGGACAGCTCTGAGTGGTCATGGCAGGTTCAGAGTTCCCTGTGGGTCAGTCAGCACTGGCTGTTGTTCAGGCCCATGGTGCAGCTCTACCCTGCCCATTCCTGCTTCTTCTCCTTCCCTAATAAATATCATGAACACTAAACTCTGGCTCAGTGTCTGCTTCCCAGAGAACCCAACCTGCATCATTGATACAGCCGCCAAGTCTAAATTGTCCAGTAAAATTCAATTGATCGTTTTATTGAGAGTAAATACTCAATGCTAGTAATCCTAAAATATAATTTCCTGAGGAAATAGACTGTCTATTTTATTCATTGCTCTAGAACCAGAAATCCACTCATATATCCATTCAACAAATTATGAGCCAGAACCTTTTATGTCCCTGAGTATTTAGTATATATTTAGTGAAAGAATAAATGAATGAATGATTGAATGAAATGCTGAAATCTTCCTCTACTAAATGTAACAATTTTACTTAAATAATTTGAAGGAGAATATTTTAAGCTTAATTTTTATAGTCCTCCTTTAATGGAGCTATTCTCCATTTTCCTCATTTCCTATAAATCATATGAGTACTTCCCTTATTGTCCACTCCTGTGTTCACTACCAGTCCTCTTCCCTAATAATTATCTGAAGAGTGAGACACTGAATCTTGAGAGTTCTGCATGGCATGAAACCTAATACATATCTGTTGATTGATCTTTGTTCTGCTGACATTTCAGCTTGATTCACATTTCAGGTATATCTCCATTTTTTTTTTTTTTGTATCCGGTCTGCATTCTACAAGGAAGCTTTTGAAACCACAGAGTATGAGATCCTTCACTAAAGATTCAATCTCACATAACTTTGTATTCTCAAGAGTCTAGAAGAGCATCTGACCTATAGTAGATTCCCAGAATGCCAAAATTTAACTATTTTTATGGGGATTCGGTAGACAGAAAGTAGACTTGTTTGGCATTTGGAATAGTTTGCTTCCAGTAGGGAGGCACATGTCTACTTTAATTGAGCAAATATTAATAATAATTGCTAATAATGCTTACTTTCATGTCAGACACTGCATGTATTAAATACTCTAAATGTACTATCTCATTTACTTCTCACCAAAAATATGTGAAATAGAGACTTACTATTCTGTCCATTTTCTGTCCATTTTCTGTCCATATCTTAGCAAGTTAATGTCAAATAACAAGAAAGAATAAAGCAAAGAGTCAAAACAGTATCTTCAATCCCTCTTTCAATTTCTGATCTTAGCAAGTTTCTTCTAATAATGGAACTTTATTATTTCAAAAGTGAATCCTTAGAATATCATGAAGTATAAAAAGAGCATTAAATTTGAATATATTACATATATTTTGAATTACTATTGATTTTGCTCACCTCTATTAATTTGGAAAATAAAGAATTGACTTGATTGCAAACAATTAGGAGGAAATAATAGACAAAGGATGATTTTAAGCATCCTAATTTTTACCAGTGAAGTTCCCTGACTTATCTCAGGCTAGTTTATTCACTAAGTTGATAGATATTAACTGAGTGCCTACTGCATACCAGGTTTTATTCTATGTAGCAGGAAACAAAAATAAATAAGGCATAATCTTTCCCAGAAAGAGCTCATAGTCAAGTGTAGGAAATCAAAATATAAACAGGAAATCACAAAACAATATGACAAATTCCAGATTGGAGAGAACGGACTGCTAAAGAAACACAGAAAAGGAATTCCTAGCTCTCTCTGAGGTGGAAGGTGGGTTGAAGTCAAGGAAGGCATCATAAACAATGCTCCACTTGACCTGTGCCTGAAGGTAATTTGGAAACAGGTGCACGAGTGAAAGGATGGGAACTGCAAGCGAACAGAGCCTCAACACAGACAAAGGCACAGAAACTTGCTCTAGCACAGCATGTATAACAATACAAATGTTCATTTCAATATTGCCTAAGACAAAGGTATATGGAGGGGTATAATGGAAGGGTGAAGAGAGGTGGTGGGGTCCAGAGGGAGGTTAGGAGCAAAAGGTAAGGAGTTTCTAGAAAAACAATCACAGTCATAGACCATGACTTCCTTATATTTCACATTGAGTTCAGATGTTCTTCTGTAACCAATGAAGACTCACAGAAGGATTTCTAAGTAGGTGAACAACAGGATTGTACTTTTATGATTATTTCACAAAGATTGCTCTGGTGACACTGTGAAGGGCGAAATGGAATGGCCTTCAGACTTATCATGATGCCAGCCTGGACTGGCAGCTGATATGATGAGGATGGTGCTTTTGAGAGGTACTGGAGGCATAACTGCTGGACCCTTCGAGGATCTTTGAAAAAAACCTAGGTTATTGCCTTGGGTAATAGTAGATGTAGAGAATAGCAGAGGAGGAAGAGATTGAAGGGAGATGATGATGAATAAATTTGAGAACATACTGAATTTAGGTATTTGGGTGACATCCCAATGGAGATGCATAATAGGCAGTAAGAAATAGTAATAATGATAAACATAATCACTTATATGACACAGCATCAGCACTGTTCTCAGCACTTTATATATATATATATAAAGGAGTATATATATACTCCTTTAATCTTTGCACAATCTTATGAGAAGGAACAGAGGTTTGCACAAAGAGGTAATTCACACGAGGTTACACAGCAGATAAATGGCAATACTGAAACTTTCCTCATGTAAAGACCCTGCTCTTACTCATCATTGTGCTGCCTCTCTAAAATAAGCATGGGTCTCAGGAAAGAGCATGGATTGTTTTGGATATGTACATTTTACTTGCAAAATATACAGGTGGCAATTTAATCTTTAAACAGAGAAAAACTTAAATTCACACTCTGGTTTGTCCTTTCCATTAACACACATGCACATACCACACACACATACCACATACATACGCACACAACACACAGAACACACACATATGTATACACACATAACACTCACTCAGATGGTTTCATGAGTACAGTCACAGCCAATAAATTTAGCGAAAGAGAAGTATTTGGCCTGAAAGGAACAATTTGCTGTGAGAGTCCCAAGAGTGGATTTTGACTCCTAGAAGAGTGAAAACTTCCTTTGTTCCTTGACCTACAGCCAGACCTCCCTATTCTTTGTTTTACATCATCAAGATATACCTGGTAGAAGTAAGAACTTTAAATTGCTAGCTTTAAAAAAAAGCAGAGAGTTAATTTAGCAGGAGTGGTATAACATGCTACAAAGTGCAAAGTATATTTTAGTACAAATAATCAGATATGTGGAAAGTGAAAGCCATTAAGATGGTGTTTTGCGTAGTTTTACAGTGATAATATCAATATAAAATTATGTTGTGCCATAAAGGATCTTTCTCAGGCTTGTGCTAAATTTTCTGTTTTATGATCTTTAAACAATTAAAAAGCTAATAAAGGTAGAAACCTGATGACAGTAATTATGAAAATATAACTGAAATCATTAACCTCTAACATACCTAAGCAGTTTCAAAATGTTCCCATATTTCAGCAAATTATTTCATTTTCAATTCTTTAAAATAAGTTTGCTTTTTGTAATAAACATAAGGGAACCATCTTACTACCTGCCAATAGGGCAAGTAAGCATCCTGAAGAGCACAAAGTCAATGAAATGGGATGCTATATTAACATTGTTTTGATGGAACTAAACCTGTTGGCCTGAAAATTGACCTCTCCTCAGAAACTCTGATACATTCCTTGCTTTCCTGGGATGGAGTCTTGACAAATGCCTCTGTTGTTCACGTCACTTGCATACCTCGTCTATGACATTATCTTCATTAATTTTTCTAATGATTTTCCTTCCTTGACACTGCATTTCTTTATTCTTGAATTTCGGGTCTTTTAACCTAATCCTCCAACCATAGTTCCCTCGCAAATGCAGGCATCAAACTTTTCCTCAATCCAGGGAGGGAATCATGGAGCTTTAGACTAATAATAGCACAGGATCAAACAACTGAATCAGTATTCCATTCATTCATTTGATCTAATTCAATGCCATCCCAGCCCCACTCCACACACTTCCACACTCACACCGCTTCCTTCAGTGTTCTTTTATCATCTGATTCCTGTCTATCTCGCTTTAGCGTCCTTTCTTTATCCACACCCCCACACCGCCAATTGCCTATTAAACTAAATTAATGAAGGTAGAGACAACGTAAATTGTACTTACTGCCATACTTCCAGCAGTGTCCCTGGCATCGACTAAATATTTGTGATAAATTAATTAATGCTATTAAAAAATAAATGAACAGGGTATTGACTTGCTTACCTAATCCCTGTAGGAACAGTGGCCATCACTCTGAATCCCAGGCCTTGGCTGGGTCTTTACAACCTATTTCTGGGCTTCCCTGTCTCTTTAATCTTCCCTCTGTTGCCCTCTACTTGGAGCTCTAGTTGGTTTCAGGGAATTAGCCACACCTGGTCTGATTCAACCTTGTTATGACAGCTTATTGACCTTCCATCCTATTTTACCGAAGGAAATATATTTTATCAATTATTACTCTGAAGGTCAGATGGTGTTATGTTTTCCCCACAGAGGGTCAGCCCCTGTGTATTTGAGTGTCATGTCAACAAAGATGCTATAGGCAATAGACACTTTGGTCTACAGACAGAAAGGATTTTCTTTACTGTAATAGTGGGCTATTTTTATCATAGGCAACTTCCTTTGAACTTATACCTACTTTCACTGCTACATCATAAGTTCTCAGAAGACATAGTCTGTCTGTTTTCATCAACCCACCGCTATCACCCTGATGATTTTACCTCCAAAACATGCATATGTATCTCAGCCTATCAGCAGCAGCACTTCCCCTATGGTTGAGCAATCAGGGCACCTGTGCCTGGGCGCCCAGCTATCCTGGGATCCACTTTTGCCAATTTCATCCTACCCTACAAGGCAAGAAATCTTTAGGACCAAGTGTTCACACCTTCCAGGAGACAGCAACCCAATTTCTATATGCCTTTCAAGATACAAAGGACCTTAGAATTTGCTGTTCAAATGGCTGGGGTGTTCACTTGCATGTGCGAGGCTCTGCTCACAGTGGGAGAGGGTCCAGAGTGGTAAGGAAAGGGCACAGTCCGGATCCTCCATTGTCCTCCTGCCCCATACCCACAAATGTTAGAGGTGGGCCTGATCATCATCCTCCCAGGCCTCATTCTTTTAACCTAGCCACAGCAATAGCCTCCTACTGGTCTCCCTGCTTTATCACTGCTCCCCAAGAACCCTTTCTCCTCATAGCAGTCAAACGGCAAATAAGATCTAAGTAAGCATTTTGCTGCTTAAAACAATCCATTGCTTTGCACTGAACTTACAGGGAAATCTGAGCTCTAATGGATTGGGACCCCGCTAAGCCCTCTGACCTCATCTTCCACCACTTGCTCTCTCCCCATACTCCAACCACAAGGCCCCATTTCCTCAGAAATGCTCTCCCCTATACCCTTTATCTTCAGCAACTGGCTTTTTCTTGTTACTCATATTATTTTGCAAAAAACACTTTCTCAAGTAGGTGTTCAATTGCCACCTAATATAACATACAATGTCACCCCTAACCCATCAGTTTCTAACACATCACTTTAATTTTTCAAAAACAATAACTCTTAAATTTTGCATTTAAGTGTTTGATTTTAATTGAGCTATGTGTTAGCAGGGGTGTTTTCCATTGTGTTTGCTAATCTAATTCAATGCCTTGAATGGGGTCTGAAAGGTGATAGACATTCAATAAATAGCTGTTGAAGGAAGGGAAAAGACTAGGAAGAAAGGGAGGCTGGGGAAGAGGAAGGGAGCAAGGGAGAAAGGATGAGGACTGCAGGGAAGGCTTGCTGAAGTTCTGTGGTAGCAGAGATCAGCCTCCTAGAAAGCGCCAATCTCCTCTTTCCCCACTGTAGAAAGAAATATGCTGGTCTAATTGTTAAAATAGTCAGGGCATATGTATATTTGAAGACTGGAGCACCTGAAAATAAGAGTTGCACTGCCCTAGTTCCCTATATTAGTTGAAAGATAAAATGGAAAAGGCTTTCTCAGCACTTGCTCATACTTTCCTACCTTTTGTTTTTCAGTTTCCTTTATTTCCTTTCTATGTTATGACCATTTCCTTAGCAGTGCTATTGCCTGGGAATTTCTCCAAAGAGCTAGTCTTTAAAAGAAAATCTATCTATCATTATTCATACATTCATTTTAAGTCAACAAATATTTATCAAATGTGTACTATATGCGAGGCACTATCCTGGAACTGTTTTTTTTTTTTTTGCTCCCCAGATGGTCTGCACAGTTTTATTCTTACACAGTAAGCATATAAAAGGTAGCAATTCATTTCCCAAAAGGCAGAATGAATACCAGGTTAAAGAACACAGAGAGAGAGGACCAGGCTAATAAATACCACTTCCTACGGAAACTTCTACATACTATGGAAACTTCTACCTCCTATGTGAGTCGTATCCCCTAGGGATGGGGCTCGGAATTCTGAGTGCAATTTGGTGGGTAAAGAACAGTTTTAGGACAAGAACCAAATTTTTAGTGGCAGCCTGGCTATAACTGTGAAAATATAACTGTACAGGATAAAAAGAGGTTAAAGCCACATGAGTTCTGAAATTGAACAGTAAGTGGCAAATAATGCTTCAACATAGACAGAACCTATTTCCTATGCTCCGCTACCCATGACAGTGCTATCAAGAGAGGACCAGTAACTAGCCAACATTCAATTATGTTGGAACTTCAATTTGTACCTTCAATTCTCATATAACTATCTTCAATATAGAAGATTCAATTCACAGTTATTGGGATTTTTCTGTCAGTTGGAAAATTCAATCCTTTATATTTGAAGGAAGGAAGGAAGGAAGGAAGGAGAGAGGGAGGGAGGGAGGGAAACAGGCTATAAAAGGAAAAACAATGACTATGACAAAATTTATTTGTAAGCCCCAGTCAAAAATATTAAGATTTATGCAAAACTCTTCTTTCCTCCCTGTTGGAAAGTTCAAATGCAAATTAGTTTACTTTTAATGTTAATATTATTCTTAATAGTGATTTCAGAAGAAGTTTTAAATGAGTATCTAGAGAGAATATTCACTCATACCAACATTATTATTCAGCATACGTTGCATTAAATATTATTTTCTAGATGCCGGAGTTAAATGCAGAAATGAAAGCACCTGAGGTAGAGGAAAAATGACAAGAAACGCCACTGAGTTCAGCAACAAGACTCCAAGTGTCTGTCAAATTAGAAATTGCTACTAGATGCTATAAAGATGAAGAGGAGGTAAATGCAGTAAGGGCATGTTTGTGAGTAAAGTAATGTCACTTATTCATTCATTTGACAGAATATCCTTCCAACAGCTTGCATTATAGAAATCACAACGAGAATGTCTTTTACAAAAGTCTACCACAAGAAGAGATTCTATTCAATTTTATTTTTAAAAATGCACCATAAAACTGTTATATATGTATTTAATTTTAACAATTTGCATCAGGATTTTTGGTAATATTTCTTTGAATATCATTTAATGCTATAGAAGAAAACAATGCTTTTGTTAATCATAGTTGATTTTAACTAATCCCAAATAACTTGGTCAGGTCTTAGGCTAAGTGGCAGCAAAACATGAAAGCCCAAGTATTCCTTCCAAACATGGACAACCAAAGGCTAGGCTGTTTTCATCTGGTCTTTTAAAATGTATTGCAAGAAGGTGATTTTGGAAAATTTAGGTTCTCTTGGAAAATCTGAATATTATCACCTCATATGTCTGAAAAAACATGAATTGAGATAAATTTGAGGATTATATGCCTAGGCAATGCCTGGATAGGAAAGCCAGACAAGAGGGGTCCCTTGTGAGGTGAGAGTGCTGTGCTTCCTGCCAAGCCAAGGACACAGAATCAGACACTGTAAGTCACTGTAAGTCATTTGGCCTTATTGTCCCCTCAGAGGTTGCCAGTTGGGTGAGAGTGAAAATGAGCCCAAAATAAAATAAAATAAATTATTCTTTGACTTGGATTTTTAAATGGTAATGTGAAACATAGTTATTTTCAGTTATTTTCAAAATTTATAATGAAAATAATTTTATATTTGAATTTGATTATCCTATAAATTATATGTAAGATTTAGAAAAAAGATAAAACTGAATATGTATGTCTTTGTGTATGTGTATATATACATTTATATTTATCTATCTATATGTATGTATGTATGTATGTATTTTAAAACCTAAAGAAAATTTAGGAGTGGAGGAGATTAAATGACAGAAAATTCATAGTCCTTAAAACAAAATAGACATATTTGACAAAACAAAAACCTATAAGTTGGTAGGATAAAAGATACCCAAACAGAGTCTAAAGAGAAACAAAATCTTAGGGGGAATAAGTTGAAGGACACAGAGTGTATTAGTTTCCTAGGACTGTCATAACAAATTACTACAAACCGGGTGGCATAAAATAACAGCAATTTATTCCCTGTTGAGGGGGCCAGAAGGCTGAAAACAAGGTGTTGGCAGGGCTGGATCCTTCCAGAGGCTCTGGGGGAGAATCTGCTCCATGCCTCTCTCCTAGTTTCTAGTGACTGTCAATAGTCCTTGGAGTGCCACATCTTACAGACACATCATTCCAATCTCTGCCTCTGTGGACACAAGGCTTTCTGTGTGTGTGTGTGTATTTGTGTGCCTCAAGTCTCCTTCTCCTTTCTTTTACAACGACACCAGTTATTAGATTTAATATCGACCCTAATCCCAGGATGATCTTTTCTCGAGATCCCTAATTAAATTACATCTGCAAAGACCCTATTTCCAAATATGGTCACAGTCACAGATACTGGGGGTTAGGACTTAAACATATCTTTTTTGAGGGGCATACAATTCGACCCATTACATATAGCTAACATTTAATCCTCAAAGCAGCCCAATTAGGCAGGTATTGGTTTTCTCTTCATTTTATAGATGAATAAACTGAGCCATAGAGCTGTTAAGACACTTCCCTAAAGTCACACAGCTAACAGGTTTGGAGATCAGGATTTGAATGCAGGCGGTCTCACACTAGAGTCTGTGCTGACACTATACTGTAAATGGTTAATATCTTTAATAAACAAAGGGAATGCATCGGTTTATAAGAAAAAGAAAAAATGAGCAAAGAATTAAAACAAAACTTATGGAATGAAATTCAAAATGGTCAATAAATATTTGAAAATATATTGAACCTTGCTAGCAGACATGAATACCATTTTTTATTATCAGATTGGTATATATTAAAAAGAACAATAACATCCAGGACTCTGAATCTGGTAAAAGTTAACAGGCACATTAAAATCCAGTGCTCAAGAATATGCAGAGAAACTGATTCTCATGTCCATTTAATAATGCTGCATCAATAGAAAAAATTCTACATTTAAATCACTAGGTAATAATACCAGTTTGTGGGTTTTTGGGGGTCAAAACAATAAAAGGTTTCTGAAGTTTAATTGTGGAAGTATCAATGGTTACAACTATTTGAAAAGGATTTGGCAATATCTATTAAAAGAAAAAGTCACCTAGGAATAACCTTCTGGAAATATTTTACAGAAATAAAGAAAACTACATAAAAATACACACACATACACACACACATGTTTAATGCAGCATTGCTCACAGAGGAGAAAACACACAAAATACAATCTGAAGCTCTACGAGTAGTGCTTGGTTGGGAAAATTGATACATCTCTATTATGGAATATTATGTAGTAATTAAGAAGAATGAGTAAGATCTGTATCTATTGATCAAGCCATATTAGTAGCATGTATTCTAAATAAAACAGCAAATTTGGAGAATAAAGTTTATAATGTGCTTCCACTTTAATAAAAACTCAGTGAAGCATAATGTGAAATGATACACAAATTGTTAAAAGTTGTTTCCACAGGAAGGTAAGAATTAAGAAGGGGTGTGAATAAGGGTTATTTCATTTTTTTTCTGTTCATCTCTATCATCTCACTTGTTATATTAAGGAAATTTCGTTAAATTAAAAAAAAAACTTTTTTTTTGAAAAATACAAAGAAAATTTACTAGATATTTTATTTGAAAGTCTTTTAATAAATAATACTCTAGTTTGTGAATGTATTTAATGCACCTTTAAAAATCAGGATTATATTTTCTGTTAAACTTTAAATAATCTAAACGAAATCTAGTAGCTCATAAATGAGTCTTGACGCACTCATGAACTAATAAAATGGCTCTGTGATTATCAGAGATATAAAATCCAGAATCATGCATCTATGATATAAGTAAGAATTGTAAAACTATTAACCACAAAGTAAACATTGGCATATTGCCAATTTCCCATTTGAATTTTATTGTGGATGGAAAATGGTGTGACTTTGTCTTACAAGAGCAATCATTTTTTACCACATGAATATTGATTCATTTTAAGACTGATTCCATGCTTTCTTACATGGCAATAAACTATGATCCCCTTTCATCTGGGAATGGAAAGTATGCCTTATAGGAAGTCCATGATAATCAGATAGTCCACTTTCTAATTTATGTGGTATAAATACTAACCCAATGGTTAATGTCAATGGCCAAATGCATTAATGGATACAGTTCTACATATAAGAAACTTGATAATAATACTAAAATCTATTTTTTGTCACCTGCATTAAACATTGTCTAAAGTTTAAAATATCCACTAAAATGGGCTTTTAAATAGAAAACATCATAATTTTGAGCCTAGAATAACCAATTTTTGGTAGCCTGCTCATTATTGGAAAATATTATTTGATTCTTCATATGCTTATTTCAGGCCTTAGTGGGATATTTTTCACTGGAGTCATGTCCAGAGCAAAGTAGTTTCCTGCATCCTTTTAAAAAAAATTTTGTCAGTTAAAACTTGGTAATATAGGACAAATATATATTTACCAGGGTCTTAGTTACTTCTAGCAATAGCTACATTAGGCAGCAGCCAGGTTTTCTCAATCAACCCCTGAGACTCACACACATACTCCATAGTGATTAAATTGAGAGTTAGGTACTACTCACCTGTTACTGAGTGTTCAAATTGTGGAAGTGAACCAGATGTACTAATAAATTTTGAACAACTAGATCTTTGGAGGAAAGGGAATAGAGGAGGCACTTTCTAATTTATGTGGTATAAATACTGACCCAATGGTTAATATCAATGGCCAAATGCTTTAGACATTATTTGACAACATTCCAAAATATTTAACAATTATCTCTTGCAAGCCAAAATAATTCAGCTCCAGTATATTGCTGACATGAACCAAAGGATCATCCCCGCTTACCAATGTGAGTCATGTTAATAAGCTGGGTGGGAAAACTTGATTCCTATCAGTGTCTTCCACATGAGCTCCTCAATCATCTTGTACTAACCAAGGTGATTCATATTCTTATTGTACATATTGTACTTCAAATAGTCCCAGCATGTGGCCAGATAATTATTAGGTGCTCATAGAAAATGGTTATTAAATTATATGATAATTATAGACAACAGTTATTTTGTACAATTCAAAGTGGAGACAAAATTTGTATTTGGAAACACTGACTACAAATACATTTGGCTATTTACTAATAAGCTAAAAATGCATCTCCACCTTGTCAGCAAGTGTTTTATACAGAAGCATGCTCCAGAAACGGAAGCAAAGGGCAAGGCCATTTATTATACAGATTCCATATTAAAGACCTTACTTTGCCTTCTTGTTCTATCATGATCTTGGCCTTGGTTTAATCTCATAAAATCCACAAGAAGAGGTCAAGAAAACTATTAGCTAATTCAAAGAAAGGAAATTATTGAAAGCTATACTTAGGGAATGGTGAGATAGGCACCATATCCAGTTAATTAAGGAAATTTTCTAATAAAAATAAAGTTAGTATTAACAGACTCTCTCATTTTTATATCACACAGTCCCTTATTTTAAGACCATCTTTCAATCTAGTAGCAGATGTATATTCTAATTCAATTGCCTTAAAAAGGACTTATTTTTATTATTTTAATTATAACATATCCTTCATTAAAACAATCATAATTAAATAGTAAAAAGTACCAATCATTAGTCCAGGTATTTTAATATACATTATCTTTAATGTTTATGGTAAACCTGTCAGATAATTATCAGTGGAGGAAACTTGAGTGATTCAGTGGAGGAAACATGAGTTTGGAGAAATTAAGTTACTTATTAAGAGTCACACAACTAGTGACTATTAATACCAGGATCTGAATTCAGGTCTGTCTATTTTGATAATCTATGTTATTTCTCCCATAGTAGGCTGGCATCACTTTTTTAAAAATAAGAGGACTTGTTTTCTGCATTACTGAGGTTTATTTACAAGTCATTTAGTCAATTTGGCTTTTAGTCATTTTGACATAGTCATTTGATTGATCAATAAGCCTCCAGACATTTAATTGACCAAGGTGAAGCAGCAAGCTGCAGCAAGTTATCCAGAAGATTGATGAGGGCGGCCACACTAAACAACAGATTTTCAGTGTAGACAAAAATGCCTTCTTTTGGAAAAAGAGGCTATCTAGGACTTTCAAATCTAGAGAGGGGAAGTCAATGCCAGGCTTCAAAGCTTCAAAGGACAGGCTGACTCTCTTATTAGGGGCTAAGGCAGCTGGTGACTTCAAGTTGAAGCCAATGTTCATTTACTATCCCAAAAATCCTGCAGCCCTTAAGAATGATGCTAAAACTACTCTGCCTATTCTCTAGAAACAGAACAACAAACCCTGATGGATGTCAAAGATTATAGACAGCACATCTGTTTAAAATGTGTTTTACTGAATATTTGAAGCGTACTTTTGAGATCTACTGCTCAGGAAAAAAAAAAGATTCCTTTAAAAAATATTACTACTCATTGACCTGGTCACCCAAGAGCTCTGATGGAGATGTACAAAGAGATTAGTGCTGTTTTCTTGCCTGCTAACACAACATCCATTCTATGGCCTATGGATCAAGGAGTAATTTTGTCTTTCAAGACTTATGATTGAAGAAATACATTTCATAAGGCTATAGCTGCCATAGATAGTGATTCCTCTGATGGATCTGGGTAAAGTAAGTTGAAAACCTTCGGGAAACGATTCACCATTCTAGGTGCCATTAAAAACATTCGTGGTTCTTATGAAGAGGTCAAAACACCAACCTTAACAGGAGTTTGGAAGAAGTTGATTCGAACCCTCATAGAGGACTTTAAGAGGTTCAAGACTTCAGTGGAGGAAGTAACTGCAGATGTGGTGGAAATAGCAAGAGAACTAGAATTAGAAGTGGAGCCTGAAGATGTGACTGAATTGCTGCAATCTCATGATAAAATTTTAATAAATGAAGAGTTACTTCTTATGGATGAGCAAAGAAAGTGTTTCTTGAGATGGAATCTACTCCTGAAGATGCTGCAGACATTGTTGAAATGACAACAAAGGATTTAGAATATCACATGCATATAGTTAATAAAGCACCCGCCGAGTTTGAAAGGATTGACTCCAATTTTGAAAGAGGTTCTACTGTGGGTAAAATGTTTTCAAACAGCATAACATGCTACAGAGAAATCTTTCTTGAAGGAAGAATCAATTGATGTGGCAAACTTCATTGTTATCTTAAGAAATTGTCACAGACACCCTAACCTTCAGCATCCAACACCCTGATCAGTCAGCAGCCATCAACATCAAGGAAATATCCTCCACTAGCAAAAAATATTATGACACACTGAAGGCTCAGATGATGGTTAGAAATTTTTAGCAATAAAGTATTTTTCTATTAAATTATGTACACTGTTTTTAGACCTAATGCTATTGCACACTTACAAGACTATAATATAGTGTGAACATAACTTTTATATGCACTGGGAAATAAAAAAAATCATGTGAATTGCTTTATTGTGATAATCACACTGTTGCTGTGGTCTGGAATCAAACCTGAAATATTTCCAAAGTATGCTTTATTTGATTTATTCCTGGATCTCACAATAGGTTCAGTTCAAGATCTAAGAGAATAGGTCTGCTTTTCTCACCATTATATTCCTAGTATCTTGCAAAGTACTAGTATAAAGCAGCTGCTCAATAAATATTTGTAGAATTATTTCTTAATTATAAACACAGTTGTGTAACATGTATAGTAGTGAATGAATATAAATGAATTCAACCACATTTTTCCTTTTGAAACTTTGGTAACTAGGCTTTAAATATGAGTATACCATTTGAGCTTATAAAGTCTGCTCAGGTAAATTAAATACTGTTAAAAAGCAAACATAAACATGTATTTAATTAAGGTAAGATGGCATTTAGGCAGAACTTTTATGGAACCAATTTTTAATAAAGCAGTCTGAGATTTCATAGCAGTGGATGTAGACATTCATTTTAATGTTTTAATGGAAGATGAGAAGCAATTAAATTATAACTGTGGGGATTTTTTAAGAGGTAAGGGAAAATTATTTTGTTAAATTATTCATGTTTTCAAACCAAAACTAGAACTCAGTCTCAGAAAAAAATTAAAACATATTTACATTGATCAAATATAGTATAGAATAAATTGCAGCATGTTGGCATCTCAATCAGACCCTGATCTTAATCATCCTCAGGCCCTTGAAATGAAATCAAATGGATTTTAAATCATATGACAAGGCAAACTTTGCAGTTAATCTGGTTAATGTTCACTCCCCTTAATATGTCAATACATAATGATGTTTTAACACCAAATTTACTCGTTTCTATCTACACACCTTTGCAGTATTTCATCGATAAATTTTCTTACAACTGACTTCTCAGATCTCAAATTCTCTTGAATATTATATCTCATCACATACACAAACACATTTATATTTATACCAGTAGTTGCCTCAATTTCTTTCTCTCTATTGCTGTGAATACCAATGACTCTCTGTTCTGTTCCTTTCCAGACTACTTGTGATATTTGACTTTCATGCATTAAGCTCGTGTGCCAAATTGTTTCTTTTGGGATGCCTTTATTTTTATCTGCTTTTCTCTTCTAAAGTGGGAATTAAACAGCCCATTCCGTTTCTCCTTTACAAGCATCCTCTCTGTATCAGATACTGTATTGGAACGTGAGCACACTGAGATGAATAAGGAAAGGCCCCTGTCCTTGAGGAGTACACAGTATAATATCAGAGACAGATCCACCAGCCGATATTAATACTACAAGTCAGCCTATGTTCTAGTAGGGATTTAAAGAGAATGCTGTAGAAGCAAATAGTTGGAAGCCAATATATGTATGCCAGCAGTTCCCAAACTGTATGTCAAAGTGCCTCAGGGTGCCACAGTGAACTCTCAGGCACCCTGTTACATTTTAAATTTCCAAGGTAAATGCAACAACATATGTCAGCTGGTACAGATGAACTGCTACTGTTATATTGTATGGATCTAACAATTTAATTTCAACTTTGAAGTCTTTCTTTTTGCCTTGGAGAGCCATGAAAAGTGTACTGATGCAATAAGGGCTCTGTGAACCTAGAAAGTTTGGTAAACTCTGGACTATGCCAATTCTTTTTTAATTCCAGCTCTTTATGAAGGTTTTAATTTCATTCAGTTCCTACTCCTATTTTTCCTGTGTGGATTTTTAATTTTCTTTTATTCATAGGTCTACTTGTAAAAACTATGTTTGGTTCTATTTTTTTTTAATAAAAAGTAAATTAATGATCTTTTTAAAATAATACTTTTGAGCACTTTATTGTGACAGTTGACTTGGTACAAGAAGGATCCTCCTCTATGAAATCCCTCAGAGCTTCTATCATTTGCTACTATATGGATAATCCATATGACTCAAGTAGAATTTCCATTTCTGATCCATGTTCTTCTGGGAAAGAGTCCTTCAATTAAAAATCTGTAGTATTACATATTAGGTCAGATATAGGTCTGACAGGTTGATGGGGTGTAATTATTGCTGACATGATGGTGATCTCAAAAGTCAGTATTCACATCCCAAATATGCTCAAACTCATGTAAGAATACCTTCTAGATCTTTCAGAGCTAACATTACTTGGCAGTAATCTTTATTTAAAATGTTCAAACTGTTACCACTTCTTTTAGTGATGACTTCCTTAAGCTTACAAACTAAATCATAAAGCAGTTCAGCTCTATCTATCTATCTATCTATCTATCTAATCTATCTAAATAATCTCCAAGCCACTCATTTTAAGCTATGAGAATTAGTCTCTACCCTGTTTATTCTGGTATTTAATAAAGAAGTCTTTATTCCTACCAATTGACTCATTGTGTTTTGCAGCAGACATTGTCCATATCTCTTCTCAGATTTTGTGAACATTTTGACAGAAGAATTTCAGGTTTTATTATATATTTATCTGGATACCATCGATTTTACTAAACTTTTAACAGATTGATATTCCCTCCATTTTTTTCTGGACTAAGTTTACACTGTCTGACATTTTCCTTGCATGCTTAGAATCTGTACAATATTTTATGAATATGAATTTATCTTTCAAAATATAATCAACACTTTTCTTTTATGTATTATTTAATGAGATATTAATTCCAAAGTTTCTGTAGATATGATATAGTCCAAGGTTTCTCAAAGCTGTTTGTGGATAACC